>JAQGCB010001264.1:0-15317 GCA_034698835.1 Protaphorura tricampata | reverse complement strand
TGTGTTTTAGGGTACAACGTTATTGGGCATACAGACAATCCAGTCTGGCAAAGCTTTATTTTTGCATGTGTTTTAGGGTACAACGTTATTGGGCATACAGACAATCCAATCTGGCAAAGCTTTATTTTTGCAAGTATATCTTAGGCTACAGCGTTATTGGGCATACAGACCATTCCGGTCTGAATAAACTTTATTTTTGCATGCATACTTTAGACTACAACGTTATAGGGCATACAGACTATACCAGTCTGGCAAAGCTTTATTTTTGCATGTGTTCTAGGGTATAACCTTATTGGGCATACAGACTATTCCAGTCTGACGAAACTTTATTTTTGCATGCATATTTTAGACTAGTACAACGTTATAGGACATATATACAACTAACTAACTGTCTTGTCCGCCAAAACTTTATTCTCCTTATTGAGAAGAAAACTTACCATGTTTCTTACCGCTGAGGACATTCTACCACTCATTCTTCTAAATTTTTGTGGAATCCAAAGACAATTTTATTGTTGCACGGAAATAGTGGTACCACACGCACACCGACTCTGCAAAAAAAGTTAATGAAAACAGTTAACTCGTATTCATTTGATTCTATACATTCTCATGGCATACGTTTTCGTTTCCTCGCTTTATTACACGTTTTATTACGTCCTATTATCCTTGAAATTAATTACTCTATTGTACATTGAGAAAATAATTTATTTTGCTTTCAAGGTACTTTAACACATTAATCTCGTCACGCGTGTGAGTTTTTTACATACCCATTTCCTTCTCTCAACTTTCTAAAATATTCTGCAATGCTCTCAATTTTTCAACCTTCAATAAAAACAACAATTTCACATTCACATGCTGGGTGTGAATGGTGTGATACGATTTTAACCTTCCCACTTCTATGTATAAAAAATTACTACATAATATTTTCTTGCCTCCTGTGCTAACTGCTAACTGTATGTCCAAAACTGTAATTTGCACTTTATAATACAACACAACATACGTTTGCAAAGGTTTAATGTGGTCCGTCTATTATATCTGAAGAATAGTTGAACGTTTTCTATTATTTTACAGGATATTTTGTTCAAAACTTTGGATTATTTTGCTCAAGATTATTTTTGGAAGAGAGAGAGAATCAGAGTGTTGCTTTCTTTTACATTTCCTCTGACTTTCTCCCCCAATCGCAATCCAGAATCGATGCTAAAGAAGATGAACTCAGAAGACTCAGGCATTCTCAATTCCCCTTCCTGAATTCATCCTAGTTAAAGAACCAGTTTTATTCCGTACTGACTGTGCGTGTGCGTGGATGATCTGCCCATATGTGCGTAATCGGCGTAATGTCTTCCTAGGTCACGCCCAGAGCGCGTGTGGTTTATGGCCTATTCCTCCAAGGGAAATCCCTGACCTAATGTTAACTACATATTTAATGGCAATTTCTATAAAGGATCTGAATGTCTCAATTTCCATACCCGACAGTACGTTATACCGTGATTTTACAATATTTTTGCTGTACGTTTTCTGAACACTTCTTTATTCAACCACAGAATATTTCACAGAGATTCACAGTATATTTAAATGTACCAATGCATTGTGCGTTGAATGACTGGTATTGCTTACAAAAAGTTTCACTAACGACACACGGAATGGAAATGGAACCACGGAATGATTTTCGTTATACTTGAATTTGACTTCTGGATGGGTTCTACGCCTATCTGCAGAGGACTTATTGCGTCGTAAAACTTAGTTGATTGAGTTAATGAGTCATTAACGAATGGGTCTGTCGAATTCTAATGAGAGTTAATTAATAATTCTATCCGCCGACTCAACCCTCATGCAATAATATTTATTTAAGACAGAGATAACTGTGCAAACTTGAAGTGGCCAGCCATATAGAGATAATGGATGAAAAGTCAAAAATATACCACTTATCCAGAGTTCTAATGAGGAAGGAGATAGATTAAAACCGAGACTAAACATGAGTGGAATATTCTACGTACATAATAAATTACTTTTTCTTTTTGAATGTTGTAATCGCTTGTAGATTGTAATGACTGTATGGATTGACGTTGAATTGGAAATTAAACGCTTTCTGATTTTATCTTATTTTGATAATGCATAAGTACTACGTTTTGGCTCGGCTTGAGGAAAAGTGGGTCAACAATAAGTAATAATTCCAACATGTTAAAACTTACTATTGATATTGACTACTAATGTGAAGGCTCAAGAGAAAATTGAGAATTTCTAAGTAGAATTTTTTTTTGGATAATTTTGCGTATTGCTTCATTGGACTGGACTTTCCCAGTTGAATCGAAAAATTTCAGCTTAAAAATATATTGCAATTGATATTAAAATTGCGAGGACTTAATTTCAAAACGGTGAAAATTTCTCTGAATCACCTGATGAAAGATTTGAACACGTAAATTCGCTATCAAAATTATATTACGTTAATCTAGTACCGCAGGTGAGGAAATGTATATGTATAAATAACCCGGTCTTTGATTATTTCACTAAAATGCACCTGTTCCTTCACTACTTTTTTTCAGTTTAATTTTATTAGAAATGTGAGTGTGTTTCCTTACTTGAAGGTTAGAATGTCTTACTACGACTACACGTTCTGTGATTTATTTTTTTTCTTGCACAAACACTCATAATATGTACTGGTGCTTTGCCATGCACTAGTGAAGAGAGACTAAAGAGAACTTGAGACCAACTAACTGTGAGTGAGATTTTGGCTACACAATTAATTTCACCTTCGCTCGCATGTTGCCAATTGCCGTGTTCATGGTCGCCGAACGCTGTTTTGCAAAAGGTTTAAGCACAATCACAGAATACAATTAAGAAATACAAGCACCCCAAGACAATCAGACTACAACCAACCTCGATCGTTCCTAGTTTACAGATAAGTTAACCACATCCTTACTCATCGTCAGTACTGTCAATGTTAATATCTACAATTACAACGATTTAGCAAGAAACCTTGTGCTTGTTCTTCACTTTGTATTATAAATAGCCCAAAAACGTTCAAAAATGCGATTAGTGAAAAATGCCTACAATGATATACTTTTCATCGGATTTCGCTGAACATTATCACAGTCGTCCTACTAAATGTAGTTATGCCGAATAAGCGTGTAAAACTAATTCTATTAAACGGACCTATACTGTTCAGTATATATCTACAATAAAAGCATACTTACGTGAGTACCAAGCTCAACACTAAAATTCGGGGACTTTTTTTTACTTCACCTAAAGTTACGAGGTTTGGATTTGAGAATTGCTTTCTTTCACCGTTCGCCATGAACCAAAACAGGTCGACTGACTGAACTCATCCGGGAATTCGGTTCTTATATTTTCTAGGGTAGAGAGTGTCGGGTACAAGAAACTTTCTATTTGTGCGCGGCTCACAGCGCAGATAAAAAGCGAGATAAAAAAAACTAGGGTATTCTTCATTCAACTATTACTCATTCATATGATTGATGAATTCATTCAAATCTTTCAATTCAATGATTTAATCCTAGGACAAAAATTTTAAGATTATAAAAGGGTTGGGGTTTCTGAGTTTAAAATATTCACAACATTTCGTTACGAATTTTGACGAAGACATGTTAAAACATCTGATTTAATAAATCAATTATCTAAAATTCATAAATACCGTGTTGATTGTTCACTGGTGAGTTGTACAATTTATATCTGATGGTGAATCTACGAACTCTTTCAAGGTAAATGGGTGAACGAACACTTTATTAGTTTTAATGATTTCAACTCAATTTTTTCTAATATGAACCGGTAACATTTTAACTAATTCCGGTTCAACAGCACTGACTTTTTGGGACACTGC
Source organism: Protaphorura tricampata (assembly GCA_034698835.1). Lineage (NCBI taxonomy): Eukaryota > Metazoa > Arthropoda > Collembola > Poduromorpha > Onychiuridae > Protaphorura > Protaphorura tricampata. The sequence continues at coordinate 11,488 of JAQGCB010001264.1, read as the reverse complement.
ACGACAGAAACTAATAACTGACAGAAATGCGGATTCAACTGAATTTCGTTCTGCCGACCCGAACCTGATAACTACACCTAAAGGGAAATACCCGGCACTCGGGTTCGTACGTTATTTGTGCCTTCTTTTTCCTATACTTTGATTTGTCCCACCTCAAACGTCTTCCACCAGTGGAACTCTGTCTAAAATTAACTTAAACTAACAATGCAATCTTTAGAATGTGTCTTTAACTTGGTGCAATCACGACTTCACAACCTACGTCTTTGAACCTTGAATCTAAATTTTTTGGAGTGGTTTGTTTAAGTGTGGGCGTCCAGACCAGACATTCAGTCTATCTCGATTTCTTCTATGCTCTTCGCAATTTTCACTATCGTATCAGTCAATGTGCGAAAAATTACGCGGACTTTGGGAAATGCTTGTTGTGTAAAGTTTTTTTGAATAAATTGTTCTGAATGTGTCAGTCAGCCGACATCGAGATTGGGTCAAAGCTAAACCAAACAAGATGCTTTGAGAATACAAATAATTCAATGCTCGAAACTTCGGGTATAATTTTATTTAGATGCATCTTGCCCGGCAATATTTCCAAATTTTGCACGTGTACGTTTAAATTTGGCTTCATAATTAATACATTCAAATGGAAAATAATCTCTCACTCCTATTATTACGTTAGCCATGGCTAACAAAAATGCATTATTGGAGCCGAGCGGTGCAATGAGAGTGCAAAAACAAATAGTCTCAACATTACAAATTGCTCGACTACGTGCTCGGCTGCATAAACTACATGGTTTAGTATGAGCAAAATCTCAACTCACTTTTACTGTACTTTGGGAAAGACCTTCAAACTATATATGTAAGGTTAACCAGAAGTGAAATCTTTTGTCCGAGTTCTGCTCTGATCATTACTTATAGGTAATTGGTGTTCAGTCAAGAGAGTCAAAACAAGACAAACTATGTAAACCAACTCCACGAACAACATAAATATGTTGTTTTTCCATATTTTTTAAGCAATAATCTCTAGTACTTTTATTTGGATTTGGATCTTTTTCATAGGATCACATAGTAGGTTATGTACTAATGTATTTGACCGGACACGCACTATTCCTTAACGTGTTTATGAATAATGTACTTTATCACTATTTCTATGCAGCTATGTTGTCTTATAGAAGGAGGTATACTTCTAGTAATACTTACCTGGCGTTAGTGTACAAGAGCCTGGAAAACTGGACTGACTGGGAGAAAGCAAGAAATTGAACTCTTCGAGGGCAAAAGAAAATCGGCTTTCACTCAAAGCTAAATGAATACACGCACGCACTATAACTTACACACGAGCTGAATATTTGTTCCGAAGAGATTATCACCTTTTCTGATAACACAACACAGGTGCGGCTCTGAAAGTTTAAATTCTTTAATGAGTTAAGAATTTTGGCTAGGCCGTATTTCTTATTTCGTATGTACACTTTGATAATCTGGACTGACGATTTTGAGTTTTACACCGCCGCACCGGTCAGATAAATTGAGATTGGATTTGTTTCAATATGAAATAAATTGATGTTCGTTCAAACTCAGGAAGTTATTCCTTTGCCTTGCTCAGATTTTATTTATGTATACCCAAAATTGTTTATATTTGACTTCTCTCGTTATATCTCACGACGCGACATACAAGTAACTGTGTCTTCTTAAGTTAACTTTGATTAAGAATACAAAATCGTATGACAACGCGCGACTACTCCCGGCGAGGTCTCCTTTGAAACTTCTGTACCATGAGATTTTTTTTTTCAAATCCCTCACAACCCCAGGAATGTTCCCCGTACTCTGGTACTCTAACTGGACATTCCTTAAGTGTTCAGAGTAACTGTAACTACACTTGGAGATCTATACGAGACGTGTACCAATCGTAGTAGCCCTCTGGTAGAAAGTTATCCGGGCCATGGGGAGTTAAACAATTACGTTTGATTTTGTGCTAGATTAGCTCCCACCACTTGAACCCAAACATATCATGTACTACTTTGTGTAAGATCAAGTGACAGACAGACAGGTTCCCTCATTTCCACCATAGCCTAGGATACGTTATAAGAATAGGACTAATTTGCTGTGAACTCTTCCAGTTCGGAGAAAATGAAACATGAGCATTTTTTTAGGGTTCATGTTATTTTATGTATGTTTTATTTTCTCCTTCCCTTACACTCCAAGTCAATTCAGGCATATGCACATGGATGGAAATCCAGACCAGGAATCCGAGAAAAAAACTGGAGAAGATTATTTGTAGTTTTTTACCATATTTCCATTGTACGAGGCGAGGGAATGAAATTAATACAAGGCCGGATCTGTTTTTTGTTGAACTTTATACTTACTTTGAAGTATGTATATGCTCATGAAATACTAATTCCTGGACAGACAATTATTTTTATGCCCACTTTTGTCCAACAATCAGACACTCTCAAAATAAGGAAGGTATGAATGCTAGGGATAAAGTTGAAATTGAATCTGAGTACTTTTATTATGTACAGAATGGAAAATGGAATTTTCACGACAGACATTTTAGACCAATGTGTCGAAAATTATTATTATGGATTACTTTATATCTAAAACGACACACATTAGACATTAATTACAATTCTTGACTTTACCCAACTTTTTTTTTGACAAAACATTTCTACATTCCAGAGGTGTACTTCGATGTGATTGAACTCTTATTTTTGGTTTTCACACGTACGTACGTACAAGAAATTGAAACTAGAACAAATTGATTGATTGACAAGTGTATGAGTTAGGCATTTCAGTTCATCGTATTACTTGGGATTGGGATCATTCCTCTCTGCTCGTCTCAATAAATTGAGACGAGTAGAATAGTTTTGAATTAATTATACCAACCGCGACCTCAGTAAGTCGGCTTGCTTTTTTTTAATTGTTATACAAAATTTGTAGGTCAGGTTAAACCCAAAACAATAATGGCTAACAAGACCTGGAATGGATCTTTCAAAACACAAAAAAAATAATCATATTTGGGAACAAAGGAAGAATAAATTCAAGTCAAAAAGTTTTGCTTTGTTCAACTCACTCGAAATATATCGAAATTATTCAATTATGGACTGAAAAAGCACAGTATATAAGGGCCAACTGGAATGACCTTTTTCTTAAACCAATTCTCCGTCACTAACTATCTTGAAATTAATTTCATACATCCGAATTTATTCTACACGCGTAAGTCAAGAAATACTTATCTTAAAAAAATCTAAAATTTTTTTGAGTATATTTTTTTTAAAATACAGAGTCTTCCCCCAAACAACTAACACGATGAAACTATTTTTGGTCGGAATTTTGGCTTTGGTCATTGTATCAATGGGTGAGTTGAGTCTTATGGACGGTCACTCGTGAAATATATAAAAATTAATTATTGTGGCTTTCGATTTCATAAATTCAAGATAAGTTTTCTTTACTATAATTTTACAGTCATTCAAGATGTCAACGCATGTGATCATGTGGATTTTGTGGATAAATGCGGTGGTTTTAAAGAGAAATGCTTTAAGAATGATAATGATAAATCATTGAAGGAGTGTATGTAAGGCATGTTGCAAAAAACAACCAGTGAAAGGACAAGATGACCCGAATAATAAATACAAGACTGCATTTTGTGCGGGAGGAAACACTTGCTGTTGTTCCGAAACCTAATGCTTAAACAAATGATAACCCCAAACTGAAATAGAACCGGACGTACGAACGGATCTGATGGAAAATGTATTATTATGCCTTATATTATTTATATGACAATATTCAAAATTAATTTAATTCTATTTTCAGAGTTCTAAAAAATTAAGTAATCTTATGTAAAATTATTGGGAGCGACAATCTTGGGAGTATAATGACTTCTCTTCAATTCATTGAAAGAGAGGAGTGGGTTTTTCTTGTTTTTTCCTTATTCCCCCAAGACTTGCACTGTCTAGTACCGAATAAGAGAAATTGTAATTAATTAATGTATTCCTTTACTTTATTGAAATAAAATTAGTAATTTTACCATATGATTGGTAATAAGGCTATAATGTGTCAATTTACTAATGTTTTTGAGTTCTTAACATAATTATATCTAGAAGACAATGTGCGTGTGCAAAAGACGACAAAAAACATTTTTACAGTAGTATGAATTTAAATACGCCAGTAAAATTTTTATCAACAGTGTGTTATGCAAAGTAATAATTATTATTTTACCTAAATTCCATTCCACATGGAATTTTTAGATTATATCTTTAGACATACAATTTTTGCCATAAAGTATTTTACCACAAACTATGTAGCTCTTATATTGAATCAAGCTATTGACACAATTGAATTTATATTGTGTCTGAAAATGAGAAAACAAAATAATGACATAGGTACACATAAAGGCAGTGCAAGTGCAGACTAAAACTAATAGAAATAAAAACTCGTTTATAGAGCTCCCAAAACCTCTATCAATCCGTTAATGTTTATATTAATTAAGTTTATTACGTCGAATCTAAATTTTACCAAGTTAAAGATAGGTTTTGGAAGCCCTTAAACGCCTCGCGATAAATGAGTGGTCCATAAATGTCGAAAACACAACCGAACTAAACATGTTTTAGTCCAAAATATTTTATTTCTCAATCAATCATTCTAGCAGAGATGGAGACGTCTGGCCAACTCTTCCAATTCCATGAGCACAAGTTGTCCGTTTTTTACGATGACGCCCTAGCAAAATAAAAAAAAGAAGTATTATTTATAAATCATTTGTACACAAGGACCGGTCAAGAGGTTTGAAATTAAATTGGCTATAATTATTCCTACCATTCGCTATGGGGCTCCCAGTACGATTTTCGTCATCTTCGTCTGTCGACACAGTCAGATCTATCTCATCGTACAGATGAGGATGAGACTCGTTTCGTCTTCCTGGTATTTCTACGTCCAGTTTCCTTTTTCTACCATTGACCTGTAAAGAACCAAAATATTTTACCGAATATCTGCCTGACAAACTGCATACAATTCCTTTTAACCTAATACGCTGGAAATTCCTGAAAAATAAACACTGAAAAAATATGACCTTATCGCTGAATTCATTATTGGAAGTGTTAACCTGAGCGGTACTCTGATAGCAGACCATTTGATCTTCTTCGTGTATGTCCGGCTTTCCTTTCAGTTTGGAAGATTTGGCCAAAAATTCGTCCAGGTTGGACTGGGATCCAATTGGTAAAGTGAAGTCCACTCTCTCAAGCCCAGTAAAATGGGTTGCAGCATAATTCAACAAAACATTAATCTTCTTCTTTATCAGTGTTTGCTCAGTTTGGGTCTTCAAATAAAAATTGACCCTGTCAAATTTTATAACCAACTCCTTTACTTGGTTTGAGGAACGGATTTTTCCAATCAGATGCGGCTCGTAGCATTCCGACTCGTAAAAGAATTGGGCCCCAAAACGAACATAGTTCAGAACTGGACGACGAGATATCCAATCAAAGATCCAGGGAATAGAAATTGGGCAGCAAATTTCAATTTTCAAAATTCCATCATAGTAGTGCGGTATGGTTGAGTCGAAAGAAGGGTTTGGTCGATAAATCTCACACAAACGAATCTCTTGGACTACTTCATTCACCGAAGTACTCCTTACAACGTTAAGTTTGGAACATATTGTCCACTCTATCTTATTTGGCGAAACAAATATGGGAAGGTTTATGGGAGGATTTTCCGAATCGTCTTCTCTTGTGAATGTGAATAACACCTGCTATAAGAGATTAAAAATCAATTAGGTTTCATACGAATTATAAACACTCCTCCCATTACCAATTTGAGAGTCTTACAACGAGAGATAACGTGAGCCACTAAACATGCCGATTTTATCCTAATATTCTTTTTCGAATGTTCACAGAATAACATTAAACGCATATTTTTGGGATTTTGTCAGTACAAGATTAGTAGTATTATCAGTAATAAAATAATTAGCATTTGCAAAAATGTTTAGCCTTATTCTTATGCCATAACGTGCTTTCCTCCTAAATCTATCCCTTAAAGTTCTTGGCAAAAAGTTATTAGAAGATGAAAAACTTATTTGCTTGTTTGTTTGCATGTGGAGTGGCCTAGGGATGAATTTTAGATTGAGAATATTCATTACTAGACCAAAGCATACGCAAAGCAAATGAGCAAATCGAATGAGTTTTCCATGAATTTCAAGTTTTTGAATGTACATACAGCCTAATGGTTTTTACAGCAATTGAATCTCGAATTTCAATGAATATTGTGGTTTTAGAGTCCGAGATTCTGGGAAATCACACGGCATTCCTTAGTGCCACTGCCACGCTCAGATTTTGAAAACAATGGTACTACTTTCACCGCTTTCACCACACGTTATTTAATTTTGACTAAAATTAGACAGTCGGACCACACCACGTCCATCGCTGCCTAGTTTCATCGGAATACTTAAATACATGGACTATTTCACTGATAATCTCAAATTGCTTTAGTAATAATGGTTTACCTGTTTATTCCCCTGTCTCGGTTGTACATTTTGAGAATTTGTGTCCACGTTCACACGAATCATTTTTGCAAGACTTTGAAACACCGGACTATCGTATTGTTTGTGGTCTTGCCGTTCTAAATTCCAAACAAGTTTTGTTGAGACTTGAACTGGAAACAGAAATAGAAAATATTTTTGTAAAATCCTCAATACGCCTTTAATACTACTACTTGTGGACAGTAAATTAAAATCAACAGTTAAACATTAGTAGACATAATTTTAGTGTAAGTCTCAAACTATACTTTCTCCAATTCACTTTCACTTGTATCTCTGTATACATGTATGCATTTCCCCATACATAAAATAAAATACGTAAAAAAACTATTCAGCAGAAGTGATTTCCATTCTCTGAAAAAAAATGAAAAGTAAAAATAATTTTACAATGTAGAATTAACCGAACTGAATTTAAACTGTGCGCGACGTAAATGCATGCTTACTTTAGCAATTTGATGTCAGGATTATGATTAACTTAACTCACGTTTAATACATAGACAACTCGATTACTTAGAAGACTGTATCGCTTCTCCCTGCAAAAAAAAGTTTGCTGTACATTGAGTGCAGTGTACTTGTAGCCCACAAGTTAAATCCAAACTAATTCATTTGTATAGAAAATGGATTCATCTAATGCTTAATATACGGTATTTTGTATTAGGTAGGCCTAGCGTGGTCTCCCGACACGGCGCTATCACATCTGCCAAAAAAACAATCCCTCACACCGAAAGTCAAAATATGCAAGCGCAGCGCGAGCCTCGTAGACATAACATAAGTCGTATCGGATTCTTTGTCTGAGGGACTGTGAGTTTTCCTGCGAATAATTTTCCAGCAAAATTATTCACATTTGATTGGGTTTGCTAATGTAACAAAAGTTAAACACGCATACATTATAGATCTGTCCTGTCCTGTCTGTCTCTGCTGGAAATAGTGCATTTACTGCAAGGGTTAAGTATTCACGGGGGTGCGGGTGCGTGCGATATTTATTTATGGTTGTGCAAATCCCTAAAACAATGTAACCCTTTCTTTGCAGATCACACATAATGTTGTATTCAATCAACGTTGTATAGTTTTAATCCGAACAAAGAGTACATAAAAGAGCGGATGGCGGGAAGACGTGTGTTCTCGTTATCCTTTTCATCAATTGAACACTCACCCAGTTTTTTGTGTTAGTTTTTTTAGACTAAACAACTACCAATTTCATGCACATTGCAACTGACAATGAGTAAATGATGCCAAAAGTTAATGATGATTCAAAACAAAAGTTGTATGTGAAGGTCATTTGTTATTAAATACGGGGTATAATTTTGTATGAAGATCACACAACCATATCACACAGAAATTAATGCATTGCAATACAAAATATTCTATTTAAGCAAAAAAAAAATTTTATTACATTGTGACATACAAATCTGAAATGTTATTTCTGTTGGTTAATCGTACTCGAAATCCAAAAGGCTTTCGCAGGTTCAAATCATGGGATTTTCTTGCTTACCCGAAAATTCTTAAACTGGAGCATAACCCCATTTATCAAGCGAGTAAATTCTCACGAGTTTGTTTATAAGCACATGCGGTAAATTACTCATCATTGCACATTGCACATGCGAATGTTTGCCTCATAGCTTTTGTCTTGAGTTTGACCTCGCCAGAATTTATTAAATAATTACAATGCTTATTCATGAAAAATGTGCGATACAAATGCAATGGTCCGTAGTGTTTGAGGATTATTTTCACGCATTATGTTATTGCAGCTTGATGAATCATTTTTGATTATCTTTACGCGATGGAGAAATGACCTGAACATCAGATTATTTGTGATTTGCGAGTACACTGTAACTTCGTACTTGCTGTTTATTGTGTCTTTTTTTTTGCTTGCATTTTTAATTTGACCAGATTACCTCAACTTGACTAACAGAAATAAATTGGAAAAGTTGTAGTACTTGCAGAGTATTTTGTCAAGTTAAGGTCAAGACTCGGGACTTGGTAATTGAGAAGTGTAATTGATGAACAAAATCCAAAGACTTATTTATACCCGGTGTCCAGTTGTTTCATGTTTCACGGAGTTTAATTATTGCTGACCCTTCGAACCCGATCGTCACAACTTATACGTACAAGCAGTTGTAGTAAATTGCATCGAAACTACAGCACATGTTACAAAATAAATAAATCACTGGATTCAACCGTTAGGGGGAATCATTATTTGCAGACACACAACTGGACAATATCTGACCTAACAAAAACAACCTCAGGTTTTCCTTTATCTTCATTCAAGGAGGGTTTGGAAAAAGTTAATGAATGTAAAATATTGCGATGTTGCTATTACTTTAGCCTATGGATGGACAGTACATAATAGGCATCAACACCAATAAGTTTGGAACCATTTGCTCAGAACGAAACTGACCCTTTCCAATCAATTTTCTCCTATTATTCGTATCAAACATTATGAATTCAATTTATTTGGTTTGGGTCGACCAGATGTGAGACGACCAGGAATTCTGGAAATAAAGAAAGGTATGAAAATGAGGGTGAAAATTCTCCAAGCTGTATTGCATGCATTATGGGATTACCTAACCTTTCTTCTCTTATGTAAGCGTCAACAATCAAACATAAAATTTTATTATTTCCTTTGGATTTGGTTTCCACCATTTACGACTCTAGAAATTCACTCATGGAAAGTAAAAAGATTTCAAGATCAAATACAGTACATACAGTACAATGGGGTTCATGAACAATGGCCATTTTTATTAAGGTATGTATTGTGAGACGATGATACAAAGTAAAAAGGAACAAAAAACGGAACATTTGTGTGTTAATTTTTTTACACTCTTCTCAGTCGGTTTCCGCGGAGTATTCCTTCTGTTCCTTTTTTTCTGTGGTTGTACATTAGATAGGGTGGTGCCAACGTAACCATCTTTTTTCCATGGTGTTGCATACTTTTGAATATAATAGACAATTGCTTTTACCCCACCCTGTATCCAAGTATTCCCAATTATCCCCATTACACCCATTAAGGTGCGTTTACACCTTAATAATTAATTACTAGACATTTAGAAATATAATGAATGAGAAAGCAGAGATGAAATCCAAATTGATGTTCGGTGCGTGAAATCTGCCTTCGCACCTCTCAAATAGTCATCTGAAAATGAGATTGTGACAATCCTCCAATTTGTCCGAACTTGTGAGGAGTATACTCTGGAAAAAATAATAAAATAGTATGAATTACAATGGTATTAAGAAATGCGATCTGTGACGGGGGTTAGATTCCACCGGTAGACATGAATTGGGGGTCTGTCATATTTACTATATGTTTTCTTCACTTAAAACTTTCGTTATTGCTATGTGGGAAGACTTTCTCTACGTCAAATGAATAGCCAGTCCACAGAAAAAACACCAAGAGAATACAATAATTAACTTCCAACCCTAAGATAGGAAATGTAATGATTATTATTATAATGTTCTTAATTTCATACCAGTCAGTGGGACCAGGCATAGGGTGGAGACTTCATATTCGCCAGTTATGTCAACATGAACCACTTCTTTTAGTTCTTGCTTTATTTCAATCATTGATCCATTTAAATATTTTTACATAATTAGATGGCTAGAGGTGTGTCCGACGTTTCATCCAACTTAATCTTTTTGAGAGGTACCTGTCAAAATAAATATTTCAAATATTGAATAAAATTTTAGAGGAAAATGATGGAACAGGAAAATAATTGGACGCTCTGTAAAAAAACGGGTTCGATAAAGAGAAAGTTATAATCCAATTTTGATTTTACCTCGTCTACTTCTTCCTCTACTATATCTCCCTTCTTAATCCAAGTGATATTCCCAGGCACGTTAAAATAATGAAGCATATTTTCACGAGAAATTGGGCATTTGACTGCGTTCGATCTTATGATCGGATTAGCATTTTGCTCAAATAGTTTCAGGGCGGGTATATCGGGCAACTTGAAGTCGACCTTCTTAAGCCCAGTGAAATATGTTGCCGCATAGTCCAAAATCACGTTCAATTTATTTATTGTATGCTCCCGTTCAAATACATCTTGACGATCATACTCAGCCTTGTTGAAACGTATGACTAATTCTTCCACGGATGGTGATTTCTCAATTTTCTTCAAGACCGGAGGAAAAACCTCAGATTCCAAAAAGAACCCTCTTCCAAATCGAACATATTTTAAATGAGGGAGACGAGATGCCCAGTCAAATACCCAGTCGTTGGACAAGGGACAACTCAATTCCAATGTTTCAACTCCAATGTAATACAGATCCGTATTTGCATTGAAATGAAGGTCGGGTCTGTAGAGAACACAGATTCGAACTCTGGTAACAATTCCATTCTCTTTCATCTCCTGGATTAGGCTGTCATTTTCTTTGGCTTCACATTGGACCCCTCTCCGAGAGTATAATACACGATCTGCGTGCCTATTGCCTTCGTCATTGTCCGCCGTGCCATGGACTATTCGTATGACAGTTTCCTGGTCAAAATATTTCAGAAAATGAACGTATTGATTTTGGTGTGGTATTTAAATACAGAGAATAACTTCAAGAATCCAATGTGTGGCTATTTTTAGATTTCCTTAAATTCTCAAGGAAAATATGCTTACCCTTCTAAGTTTCAAAGATTTTGACATAACTACAGTAGACATTTCAGATGATCTCAAAATTTAATGCAAATTAGAATCCAATTTTACGTTATATCTGATGTTCACGTAATAGAAATTATGTCCCATGAATAAATAGTAGTACATACACGGACCATGGTCAAACCTCAAGTGAAGTTATTTTCTACCTGGTTTTTGTATTAATATTACAACTGCACCCTTTGCACATAAACTCGTACGTAATATAGAGACAATGAAATAGGTCAAAGACAAGGATAATGTTTTTTATGCAGCCAAGCGCGAGTGCAGATTCCTGCCAATTGGTGTATAAAACACCTGGTGAAATCTCCCTACCAAAACGTCCGGTTGAGGGTTGTGCTGA
>JAQGCB010001263.1:0-15318 GCA_034698835.1 Protaphorura tricampata | reverse complement strand
TACATGAAACCAGATGCTGATGCTGATAATTTAACCATGCCAAACAGAGGCCTGGTCCTGGCAGTTGGCACCAGTTCCCAGTTAGTTACCACGCCCGTTCTTTAAGTATTTTAATACACACACATTTACTCCTCCGTTTAGGAGGAAAAGTGGTGTTTGTTGAAGAAATTGTCCAGAAGACATGGCCATTAGGGTTCCATAACCAGACTAGCGGTATTAATACCGTACTACACTACAACTACAACTACAACAGATCACGGTTTAAAGTAAATTGGAATGATAGACATGTAGTTGTTGAGACGGCGGCAAATTGCAATTAAACTCTCATCATGAGTCCAAAGAGTGCCTTCTGGTGATAACCTCACGCCGCATCTCATCTCTTTTTTTCTCTACGTCCCGGTGCGGTCCCAAACACAGAAGATCACATCTGGCTCTCATTGCACAACACACTCTACTAATCTGTTCATGCTATAAACAACGAAATTGAGTATTACTACGAAATACGAATGACTACTACGTACATGAGGGAACAGAAACAGAGTTCTTAAACTGTCTACAACAATCTATCGGTACAAAAACCAAATTAAAATATGTACAATTAATATTCCGTTTCGCTATGAATGACCCGCGCGTATTCTAATTGAGGAAGACATTACGTTCAGAAATAATGTCAGTTGAACTTATCACACGTAATTTTAAATTCCCAGAAATTAGTACGAAAATCCTTCTCTTCCGCAACTTATCAATGCCCATGACAAATTCTTAAATGGAATTCCGGGTAATCAATCGAGTCCAGTCCAGATGGACCAAAAGTCCTAAGAGACGACGTCCAAAGAGCACACACGCCCGTCCCATCATTCAACATTTAATACATCCTCACAAATATTTAAATTACGAATGACAACTGTCAAAGAGGTAGTTATATTACAGAAGTTCTAGTACATAGTAAATAAAGTCCCTTATGATTAAAATCTGAACGGCAGGTGATGTAATTGATGAATAATGCAGTCCATGAACAATGAAAAGGATTCCAGTAGCTTTCTTTGATAATAGCGCGTGTCCCTTACCTTCTTCCCCCTTTAAACCCATGAATCCATTCCATAAAGTCTACAGACAATGACAAAAGATACATTGAATTAAATTAAAGTATGTGTATTTTTTTTTAACAATACACATACAATACATACAACCCAGTCAAGCCAAAACTTGTCCTCATTGGTTCACTTAGTTAATATTTACGAGAGGAAATGATCCAGGATTACCCTTTCATACGATAGGGTGTGATGGGAGTCGTTTCATAATAATCGTTATTGTATCGTACAAAAAAATAGCCGGCTTTTGTGAGTTACTTAGGGATCGGAAGTCCCATGAAATATGCAATAATGGAATAGATCCAGAAAAAAACTGCCTTCATTGAAATGAGTCCAATGGGAATCATGCATGGCGGCCACAGCCACTCCTGATCTTCCAACCAACCAAATTTTACCCTCTTGGGTTTGTTCGGTTCGGAAGATGATAGGGTGACAGATCCGAATTGGTAATGATTTGATTTTCTACAATGTGAGCCAGATAGAACTTCTGGACACTAACAAAGATATCACCAGATTTGATCACTTGATAATTTCTAATACCTCCAGCAATTCATTAATCACTAATTTAAATCTAAAATTAATTAAATCCTTCACTTAAGCATTTAATTTGCTGGACAAGGGATTGAATTTATGACTAGCGTGGGGCCATAAAAAGTCAATTGTACTATCCAGAAATATAAGTGAAACCTTACACCCGCACCGGATTCGGTTTCTTATTCCATCCAAGATCTTTGTCTCCATCAACAACACCAGCATTTCTTATTTCTGTCCTCGTATGTATACACTTGTATAAAATATACAAAGACAAACACGAGCACAGAACAGAAAATGAAGAGAAAAAAACATCAAGACACAAGAAAAAAATAAAGTTGAATTGAATTCATTCCTCGGATAATTTAAAATAGCATAACAGAGCAAGGCAACCCAAAGGAATATGTAGTATAACACTGCAGAGTGAATACTTAGAAACCAAACGTCTCATAAATTATCTTAATTACCTGGTGGAAGTGGAGAGAATTTTAACTCAAGATAGACGTGGACTTTAGTGAAATGAAATTTGAGATGTAGTATTTTTTTATTACACTTACACCTAAACTTTTGATGAAAATATGGGTTGGGCTGGACTTGAGAGAAATTACAAGATATATTACTAGTACGTATGTTGCCGGGGGTTTGGATTTGTATGGTGTGCCGTATCCACCTAGCCAACTATGATTCATAATCAAGTCACAGTCTCCGAAATCCGAATTTATTTTCAAGCAGCAAATAGCTAGTAGTGAGTAACCACACCCGATTACTATTAGAGCCCAGGTTACTGTTACTATTAGACCATAGATCATTTACGGAACACATATGTACTCGAAAAGACCATGTCGCTGTATTGTAGACAAAAAATGAGCGTGATTTTGTTTCTTCAATTTATAATTACCACCTGTAAAGAGGATTCTCCTCATACATGCCTATGCTTGGTTAAAAGAAATGAGATAAGAGATCTTGGGGAAGAAAAACAAGAGACGAAGACGAAGAAGACAAGGTGTCACCAAGAAGCTGGATCTGGATACTATGGGTAGGACAGGTAACTAACGAGTTAAAAAGGATAAGGGATGAGGACGAGGACGACGGCTGCTGCTGAAGTTGCTGATGTTGTTGTCTTAGAAAATGTGAATTCATCCCAACAATCCAATCTCTTTCACATATCCACATTGTTACAACTTGCTAAGCAAGTCTCTTGGTAGAAATTAAATCAACGTTGGTGTCTTAAGTGTAATTTAAATTCAGACAGAGTGACTTGTCGTGAATGAATGCGTGCGGGCATGCATGGATGTAGTCAGGAAACTCTACTGCGTACACTGTCCATGTCCATGTCCGTGTCCATGTTCAAGCATTTGTGTAAATTGTAAATCAGCTTTTGTTCATTTGACGCTGATTTCGTTTTTTTTTATCTCTTTGAACTGCAAACTGCAAATTCTGTGTTGCATGCATGCATAGCTCGGTGGTGGTCTTATTAAGATTTGTATAGAAGAATTAAAACTGGTATACATTCTGGATTACCGACCGGGCGCCAATTTATAGGCCAATAATTTTGTTTCGATTTGGCATTTAGCTGTATAAATTTTGGTACACTATAATCTTTAGAATCAGATGCTCATCTCAATGCTGAAAATTCCTTGTGTGAGGTGTTAATCTTGCTTGCATCTCTCGCTCTTAATTCTCCACATGGTCGGTGAGCATTTCTTGTCTAAACTATCCTGGTCTGGAATGAAATCATGGCGCGCACAAAGTAAAACGCAACGTATTTTGCCTCAATGCTGATCAAATTATTTAACAATAATTTGGCAATTCTTGTTCTATAAAATTGCCGGCTTTTCGGTATTTTCCAAGTTCAAGGGTACCATTCAGTTCATAAGGTATCGATGCCTCCCGATTACCATAAACCTAGTCGAAATCTCTATATTTATTGGAATAACCGTGAGTGCTGTTGTGTGCGGAGCAGTAGCAAATTTGTATCTAATCACATGGGACACATAAAATCAGAATTCTCAAAAGTGCGTTAAATCAGAATGCCCAGTCGGGCTCTTACGCAAGTTCTGTGTCCCAACTTGGGACAATTTTCTCGTAAAACATGTTCTCGAAGGAAAGAAAGAAAGGCATTCCTCCGTTTCATTGGCATTTCTCATGAAAGATCCCCTCTTTTCTCGTGAAGGCAATTTCTGTCCAGTCACATGTCCAACAACACAAATAAATGAAATAACCTCAAAAGGGACACAAAACACGACTTGACATTCCTCCAAGTAATAAACAGAGACAAAAGGGATTTCTTTTTTTTTTACTCTTTCAAACATGGATTTAGGGGTAAAAGACCACAAAAGACAATGCCTTTGGAATTCAAAAGATTCTAACCATTAAGATTTCCTTCTGGATTCTTTCCTTCAATCCTGTATTTAATAGCCATCTCATTCTCATCCCTGATCTTGATCGTTTTTCCTTTCCCTTGCCTTTCCCTTACCTACCCTTTAATTACAACTGTGTAGCCTGTCTATTAAGGGAAACAAATAAATGTCATACATCCTGGGAAATTAATAATTTCCTCATGCTGAGCAGTATACACCCGTCATACAGTATTTAGTACGTCGTTTAAATTCCAAAGAGTAGATTGAATATGGTAGGGAGGTGGTTACAGGAATTGCTCTCATGCGGCGTCCACGGTTACTCAATACACCCAATTATCCAACACCCCCTTCCGATTTTTCATACATTTTTTGGTTTGAATTTGCAATTTATTTTATATTCGCAATTCAGAGCAGTTTTCAATATGCGTACAAAATGTACAATTTTGCGTACAATCCCAGTAAAATGAAATGAAATTGACATACTTAATATAGAGCGGGTAAATCAAGTCCTATCCCTCAGAAATTGAATTCAAGGCATGTTTTTGTGGTTAATTGAGTCCCTTTTCCGTTGAACGCCTCTTTTTTCAACACATAAAAATGTCAAGGATCATAAAAATGTTGAGCAGAGAACATGGAAGACATCCTTAATTACTTTTCTTACCTCCAGGGCGTAAGAATGAAAAAAAAAGAGTCAGACATAGTTAAAAGTTATGCTCAATTGAGTTTACACACATAAATATTTCTTAAGGGACCCAAGTCTAATGCTATTACTTCCACATTAGTCAATTTGACTGGAGCAATAAGCCTTGTTAATGGGAGGGTTCTTCTCTTATCCCCAACCGTTTTATTACTCAAAAACTCCCTCTCAAAAACTAATCAGTTAACTTATCCCACTTCCTTTTAACTCTCATATTATTATTTGTTACGTTTGTACGGACGACTTACGAATTACGACTTATGAGGATGACGACGACCAACTTACAAGTAAAGTAGCGTGTGTATGTGTGTGTAGGCGTGTTACCTCCCGTACAAATTTTAATGACCCGTTTTAACAATAATACTACTCCACTTATGTATTTCCAGGATTTCATCTCTGCCCGTGGAAAGAGTATTCGTACGATACTTTATTTAAAAAAATACTGTCCGTGGTAGCATGTTGGTACAGGCAGCCTTGCCCACTTCGCTCTGTTGAGGAATGACAAAGATGAGGTAGTAATGGGTCAGGACTTAGGAGCTATCACTCTGATGGAGATTTTGTACTTTCCCTTACACAAATTGAAAGTATTGAACCATTGCATTGTCTCTGCGGTCAGAAAATACCACGAAGACGGAGATGATACTTGACAACGCCTTAACTGTCGGCGACTATTAGTTTGTCAGTGTATTTCTTCAGCATTACACTAAAGTATATGATTGTAAGTAGACAAATCAATTGATTGATACATTGAACGAAGGATGAGTAACAAGTTACAAAAAAAAAGATTCATAGTTTGCCTCATTGTATGATGAGACATTTCTTGTTGACTTAAGGTGCAATGCGATGAACTATCATTTTGAAGATACACACACATTGTAAAAGCGAAATAAGTCCACTCCTTGACTTCAGAGAACGCAAAAGTACAAGTACGTTTTAATAATTATGAAAGCAGTTTTTTTTAAACTTCGCATAGCAAAAGTCTCAATCAATTATAAGTGGATATCTTCTAGTTAACTTTGTTTGAAGGTGTGGTAGTGGTGAGGTGAATCTTCAATTCGCATGGTGGAATTTTTATAGATGATATAAGTTTAGTTTAGGCAACAACCACAGCCACAGGATCTGCATTGTCTTCATAGTCGCGTCCAGGAGTTGGTGCAGTTGACGGATACGCTTGATTCGGTGTCGGATTCCCAGAGTAATATGGCGGATAAGCTTGATTCGGTGTCGGATTTCCAGAGTAATATGGCTGGACTCCTGATTGAGCGTTGTAGTTATAATTCGGATTGATTGGCTGGTTGAGGTTGTCTCCATCGCCTTGGTTCAGTTCGGTCGTGAAGGCACGGATGACCCATACCGTATATGGGCGGTAAACAACCATAATAAGTACGGCTAATATATTGATTGGTTCCACGATAGTAAAGACAATACCAATTAAAATCTCGACCACACTAGAAATGATGAGGAGGGCCATCCCGATAGTACAAAGAGTCGCATTTTTCTATTTGCGCATGGAGAAAATGCAATGCACAAAATTCATATTGACCTGACTTCGTCACTTGCTAATTTTGGAAGTAGCCGCCGATCTGAGTGCAGACTACTGTGAATGGTGGCATATACGACATCATAAGTTGAATAAAACTTTTAAATATGTTAAACAAATAAAATTTGAACGATTCCATCATTCAATAATTCTGAGAGCAGTTTTTTTATTTTTAAAATTCGCAGTCGCAAGAATTATAAGTAGATATTTCTTAACTTAAACTTGAAAGTGTTTGTGCTGAGATGAATCTTCAATTAAAATATGGTCCATCGCAACTCAACTTCTTGACATCAGAGAACTCACAAAGAAGTCTGACTTCATAATTCTGAGGTAACTATTTTTGTAGCTGATATAAGTTTAGTTTCAGCCAACAACCACAGCTACCGGTTCTGCATTGTTTCCATAATCGTAGGCAGGAGTGGGTGCCGTTTGCGGATAAGTTTGATTCTGTGTCATGTTCCCAGAGTAGTACGGTGGAGAAACCTGAATCTGTGTCGGATTCCCGGAGTAATATGGCGGAACTCCTGATTGAGCGTTGTTATAGTTCGGATTGATTGGCTGGTTGACAACGACGCCTCCGCGGTCAACGCCTCCTCCTCCGTCCAGTTCGGTTTTGAAGGCATAGATGACCCATACAAAGTATGATCGATAAGCAATTGTAATAAGAATTCCTATTATATACATTGCATCGTCGAGAATTAAGAAAATGCCAAATATAATGTTGACCACGGTAGATATGCCGTAGAGGATCAACCCGATGGAACAAATTTTCGAATTTTTCTAAAAATGATGGGAAAATCATTAATTTTTAGTAACGCTGCAATTTAATAATTTATAAATGACATTACCTTAACTCCTGCCAAGATTAAAATGACTCCGATAATGGTTTCAAAAACCGACCATAGGATGAGATAGATGAGAAGTGTTTGAATAGTATTTTTCACACTTGGGTCTGCATCAGTTTTTTTCATTTTTACAATACGAATTTTACATTACATTACATTTAACCTCGATTTGCTAATGTGGATATACGCTTGTCCAAAACAACAGTTGAACTTTCTAAAAGTCCACTGCATACTTTGGTTGGTAAAATAATACGGTTTTTACCTAACATTCTGAGTGAGTCATCCGACGAAGCACTGGACGCCAACCCCAACACTAGAAATAATATAAAGGCTCCTATGGCTGAAGTAATCTGCTGGTAGAAAAACATTCTTGAGACACCGAAATTCATGAATGATTAAAATAATAAAGACATGTGAATATAACTTACCGCTTGAAACATTCCAATCATCATGACTCCAGTTCCCAGTTGCATGCATCCACCACAAGGGGAAGCAGGCATTTTTGTGCAGAAATAAATATTATTGAAGCTAAAATCTCAAAAGTAGAAATGTTGCTATTTAAGATATTTAGTTGTGGATTAATTTTATACAATCAACAGGCTATCCCATAAACAGAAACACCAAAAAGATGATTTTATTTATTTCCTAGTTTCAACCGTAGAACTTATCTTCTTGAGAAGCATCACATGCAAGAATATCACTTTCAAAAATTAGTAACAAACTACGTTGCCGTGTGGAGTCATTACAATGCACGAGATTTTGACCTTGACCTGACTGTTCATTGCTTGTTTTCTACGGTTTCTTTTTGCTAATTTTGGAAGCGGTGTCCGTCTATTTGGATGAGGACTACTGCGAAAGTATAGCAAAGTGTCATTTATAACAGAATGAGATGATCAACTCATAAGTGTGTTAGACAAAATAAAAAAGGAGTTCATATCAAACACCTTGTCAACGACATTTTTATTCCATTATTCTTGACAAAGCAAAACGTAAATGGGAGACAACTTCGAGGACAGTGACGACCTGTTCACTTAGCTTTGGCGGGAACCTGTGTGTAGAATTAGATGACTATGCTTGGCGATGTGTTATTTTCAGTAGGAATATCATTAATCTGATTCCAAGATTGAGGGACAGAATTTGGATTATGAAGATTCCCAACAGTCGTTCCAGGAATAGTCGGATGTTGACCACTGAAGTTGTGGATCGGTCTGTTGCTAAAATCTGAATGACCAAATAGTTGTTGTTCCGTGTCGGCAAAAATGTCTTGTTCGTCTGCACATTTTAATTCCACCATGAAAGCACTGACCACTCTTATGGCATAAAAACGGAGAAAATGGGTAACAAGTATAGGTAGAGATAACTCGAAGCCCACTCGAGTGATGATCGATATAATAGAAAATACAAACAAGCCAAGAGAAGCAACGATGGTGAGATATTTCCAGATACGACAGAGATCATAATTTTTCTAAAGTGTAAATCAGAACAAAACAAATATGTGTCGGTAACTAGAGTACGTAAATGAGTACAGAACAAATAATTTCAACGATCTTTCTTGCCTACCGTGACTGCTGCGATGATTAGCACAATTGAAATCAAGACTTCATAAGGGAGGACCACGAGGAGAAGAATGACTCCCGCACGGGCAACATCTCCAGCTAAATATCATCAAATTGAAATGATTGAATGATGAGCTTGCTCTAGAATTTGGATTTAAAATTTATATCTCTACTAAAATCTAATTAAGTATACAATGACAAAGAAAAACATTCAAATCTTTTTCGAATATTTGAATATAGAATATGGTACGTCGTCGCATTAAACACTAAATAAAATATTGCACTATTTTTGCTTTATACTCTTATATTTTCATTAAGAATGCTTGAGAGATTACAATAGAACATCTTGATCATCAATGGCATCGTCTCTGCTGCCCAAAACGCGACACCGATTACGATGAGGAGAATAGCTGCGTAAATCTGTTAAAGAAGAATAGTTTGTAATGAAAGAGGGAATAAATTAAAATTTTGTTAAAAAATGGCACTCGATTACTCCATCGAAAATTCTTACATAATGAATACTTACGCGTTGGAACATCTTATGGTTTATATGGTCATTCAATCATCTCTCCGCCTAATCTAACACTCCTATATACAAAATGACAGTTTTGCTCAGGAGATTGAAGGAGTTCCAATTTATTGAACTTTAATTTAACTAGTTCGATATATAGAAAAATAATATTTGTTCCAAGAACAAAAACTTTACCGCTTCAACAATGGCTATAGCCAAGACCCCCGCTTTAACAGACATACAACTACCACATGGATTGGCCATTTCCACTTGCACAAATGAAGATTTTTATTCTTGGAGTTAGAGTTCGTTCGCAGTCACGTTGTCATATACAGTTTATTTTTATTTTTTGATTAAATACAGTGTTCGAAAAGAGACTCCCCCAGGGTCAATCAGTGAATGCTGATTGGCCAAATGGAAAATTGGACAAGATGGTAAGAATTGTTGAAATCAATAACGGTTCTCACGGCGAATGTCCATATCGGGCGTATCTCTCTCGGTCTGTTAAAAATTGTCAACTTACATTTTTCATTTTGTCCAGCTCACATGACACTATTTTCTTTTAGGGTGCAACTTCTAATCATCCTTCTTGACATTTTGTATCAATTTGGTAAAACCGCATCCAATTTTGTTAACTCGTTCACAGGATATTCAGATTCAAGTAGATCTGTATATGAATAAATCAATTTCTTCTCGGATATTCAAAACGCAGTCTTCTTTTGTTTCTTCGTTTTTCGATTTAATGTGCATTAGACAAGCGTTCGCACATACATGTATGCTCAGATGCATAAAATCTCAAGTCAAATTAACTGACTATGTGTCGATTTATTTCATAGCCAATTCTGCTCGACTTCTGTTAGTTTTGACTATTTTATTGAAAAACGCTGTCCTTGGTAGTATCTCTCCACTTCGCTGTGTTGATGATTGGGTTAGGTTGATGCAGCAGTGCAGTATGTGTCTGCTGGAGATACTGTACTTTCCCTTACACACGCGCCATTGTCTTTATGTGTACAGAAAATACCCCGGCGATAACGCTTGAGGCTTAACTGTCAGCGTCCATTAATTTATTTGCGATTTAGTATGTCATTACTGCAGTTTTAAATATTTTATTGTATTCGTATAACAATCAATTGATTGATATATTGAATGAAGAACGAAACCATTACTGCAATATTGTAAAAGAGCAATTTTATTATAATTATTAAGATTCACATCGTCTGTTTTAATAAGACATTTCTTATTGACTTAAGTTTGATGTGTATTGAGATGAACCATCATTTTGAAGATCCTCATTGTACAAGGAAAGTCCACTTCTTGGCATCTCATCGAGTATCAGCACAAGTCTGACTTTATAATTTTGAGGACACAAATGTCGAAGATGATACATGTTTAGTTTCAAGCAACAACCACAGGGTTGGGCGCAGTTGACGGATAATCTTGATTCTGTGTCGGATTCCCAGAGTAATATGTCGGAGGAGCTTGATATTGTACCGGATTCCTAGAGTAATGCGGCTGAACTCCTGGTTGAACGTTGTTGTAGTTATAATTTGAATTTCTAATCAAAACCGGATTGACTTGCTGGTTCACAACGTTGTCTCCGCCGCCTTCGTCCAGTTCCACTTTGAAGGCATAGATGACCCATATGAAATATGATCGGTAGGCAATTATAGCAAAAAGGATTAATATAAATACTGGGATCTTGATAATAAAGTAGATGGAGTATACAATGTCGGTCAATGTCAAAGCGACAAAGAAGAACATCCCAGCAGAACAAAGTGTCGCATTTTTCTAAGAATGATAAAAATTGGATGAAAGAAATTGTCACTTTAAGTATACATTATTTAATCATTTTACCTTAACTGCTGCCATGATTAATATGATTCCGTCCAAGATTTCAGCAATGTTGCGTAGGAGGGCGTAGATCATCATTCCTTGAAGTTCTTCTTTAGTAATGTTTACTCCTACAATAGTTGATTTATTTTAACAATATAAATATTACATTACATTTAACATTGTTTTCCTAATGTAGTCCTTGCCCGACCAAAATAAGTTCCATATTATCTAAATGTTCATTCCCAAACATTATATAACTTCGCTGTTAGAAAATAACATGACTTTTTACCAAGCATCCTGAAAATTTCTTGCGTTGCACCAGTATCCATTCCAAATTCCGAAAGTGTTGAAAATACTTGAATTGCTGTAACGACCTGTTTGTATAAAATCAATTTTGAGACGTCGGACTTCATGAACAATATAAAATACGATATGCATGTGTTGTTCACAGTTTCTGATCTAAACTTACCGTTATAAAAGCTCCAATAATCCTGACTCCAGTTCCCAGTTGAACGCATCCACAACAAGGGGAAGACATTTTTGAGCAGAAATAAATGTCCTTCAAATTAAAATCTTAAAATTATATATAAGCGTTGCTTTCACTCTTTATTTGGTTGTGAAGTAGTTATATACATATATCTTACAAACGCCAAAGAGATTATTTTAGGAAGCTTATAATTTTATGCACTCGTGATCCTTTAGGGAAGTGAAAAATTAGAGGGACAAACAGTCTAGTAGGTTCTAGCCGTTGTCACGGCAAAGGTCGAGTTTGCATAAAAATTTGCCCTATATCAGCCCTGTTAAAATTTGTTACTCGCAGTTTTCATTTTGTCCAGCTCGCAGAATACAATTCTATGCCAGGGTGTAAATTCTTAATCATCCTTCTTGACAATTGGTTTCAATTTGGTAAAAACCTCATTCAATTCTGTTAACTCGTTCACTGGATCTTCAGATTCAAATAATTTCCTATGGAAAGCAACTAAATATAAACGAAGAAAGCACGCGGTGGTTGACCATGCACTGCGCTGTGAATGCCAAGTATTCTTTGTGTGTATTTTAAGAGGTTAGTCTTTCGGCCCAGTCCAATGTATCAAGAAGAATAACGCTTCAGCTAGTCAACTTTTTTCAACTCGTTTTACTGTGCCTTGCTTTCCACGCCATCGTCAGTTATATCTAAAGTTAACGGGGTGTCAGCACCATTTAACTGATTCCCTTTAGATAATTGTCTAATGTAAATCTATCTGGCTTTACTAAAAGCAAACGCTTGGATTTCTAGTACAAGACTGAAATGAGACACCTTTTTATCAAATAGCCCGAAGAGTCCATGCACTATGCAGTCCAAGTCCAAGTCAATGTGGATTTATTTAAGGAGTGGTTCTCTACCCCATTTTTTCTAGAATATCTTATGTCCTAATCTTTTTGCCTAGAATACATAATATGACTATCAAGGCTTGGAGTGGATCTACGATTAGAGTCTAAACTGGCTCAATTTAGCACTGAGAGACGTCAACTCGCCCACACTTATGACAGGTGAGCATTTCTCTTCCATTGAGAGACATTAATTGGGACACTGAGATAGGAGTAGTACTGGATAAAAAAACTTCGTCTTTTTAGTTGCATGTTCGCATGCACATCCACAAGATTGGGACAGTTATCGTTAGTTAGTCTTTACAAGGAAACGTTTTTCGTTGCAAAATTCAGATCGTCCTCAAAATTTTAATCATGTACACAAAATCCGAGCTAAAATTATTTCACAAATTGTCAATGCATTAACATTTTATCTTCATATAAAATGTTCACATTTGTGACCTGTATGTGAAGGCATTCATACCGTAAGATCAAAAATTTACATCTGAATACTATCCCTTGTAAGACTTGTGATGTTATAAGGACTGCGATGATAGTTGGACTGGAATGAAGATTTTGGGGAGATGTTGGAAGAAGGTAATCGGAGTTGGTCATGGCCTAGGCCTGCCTGGTTTAATTTGGGGAAGAGGGTCCCTCGGAGCGATAAGAATTTAATTTGACAGGGGCACTTGATTGAAAAATGGGATGGAGATGATATTCCTGCACGAGGGGATGGTAAAAACGACATGAGCATTCATATTATACACAAAACAACCAACAATCTTCTTTCAAGTCAACCAGTCAAAGCCAACCCTTGGCTAGAATAGTAATCATCAACTAACTATGTATAAGGGACGACGAGTACTGCAAAGGACTTCGTCAGGTGTTCCTTCCTCACGTTTTTTCATGTCCAGGATGCATAGATAGTTAAAAGGCCCTCATGTTAATTTTAATTTGTGTTGGTTATTCACTCCTGAAAATAACACGGGGTTGAAATAATAGTTAGATTGTAAACAATATTTTTATCCAAATTCTTAAATTGGGATAAGAATGAATAATTTATTGCTTGAATGCCCGATACGGTGAAATCGGCCGAAGTCGAAAACAGGGTGTGAGCAATAATATATGCTTACAAGCGTTTTGAGAGTGAAATCGGCGATTTGGGTATTGGACTTTTCCCTTGATATTGTAGTACTCATATATACAAAGTGGTTTGCTATTAAATGGGTTACTACTTTTTCCTCTGACTCTGACACTTGACGGACTCTTCAAATTGGGTTTGGGGTTTGAGTCAATTCCCACTTGTACAATGGATCTTGTCCAAACAAAGGAAACTACAAACGGCGGAGGAGGTAAACTCGTAACAAAAACCCGCAAAATATAACCACCACCAACTTAAACTTATAAACATGTGGGCTATTTCTGTGTAATAAATCCTCTTGTCCCAAAATGTTCCGAATAGTCACAGAACGAAGGATTTTATGACCCTTGCCACGTCTTCATTTCTGCCACCCCAAAAAATACAGACGGAGACGGAACAGACGTCATGTCAATGCTACCCTTTTATGAACTAACGGCTGCGGCATCCATAGCGAATTTGAGAAGTCATTAAATTGATACAGCCAAGGGGAATCATCAACTGACGTGGGTTTCAGACAGTTTCAAATAGAAATAACAAGCAACACCTTGCAAAAAAAGTTTTTCGGAGGGGTGAGTGGGCAAATTAAAAATAGAGACAATGTAATATTCGGATATCGAATCGGATTTCCTGCGAAATAGCTAGCAAAATCTAAGAAATCGCAAGTCATACTTTCATAACGTTTCAGGGCTGTAGATAATAGCGAATAAGTTTTGTACAGCGTTGTTAACATACAGTCAATTTGACAAGAAAAGTAAATCGACAAGCAAAGCACGATGTTCTTGGAAGGTTGACAAGAAACTTGATGTTTTTTCTCTCTCAAGACATAAGACTGGGGCACACGATGTGATGTACTTAAGAGTACACCTTATATTTATCAGTTTACACTCCTAATTATGATGATTAGGTTGAAGAGAGGCTACGGCTACTCCTCCAACTTAACTTCAACAAAAGAATAGAAAGACCCAAACCCCATGAGACCCAAAACTTCTTCGGGATGTTGTATTTCTCGGGTCCGGGTCCAAAAAAAAATATATACTACTTCGTTGTACTTCTTCTGAGACTCAAACTCTATTATGTGGATTTCTCTGTTGACAATAAATGTCAGAGTGATAGATCACATTGTAGTTTGTAGTCTCCTCTCTCCTGAACGAACGTACGAACGAAAGGGAAAAAATTCCTCGGGAGGAAAGAGAAGAAGGCTGAGAGACTAAATGATAATTTCTTCGTCTGTTGTTCACTTCTCTTGGAATAAATATAAATGATGAGGAGGACTTGAACTCAATGGACACATGACACATGAGGTACCATCCGTAACGTCATTTTCCTTCTTGTCAGCGCATGGTTATTATTATTTATGACATTTGAAACTCATTTGTAATTTTATGACTATTATAAAGTGAATATAGACAATAATGATATGATTATGAATAAATGGGCAAGGTTATAGAGGGACACTATTAAGACAAATGACATTAGAGTTAATTCCATAAGGAAATCCCGTCAGGTGACTTTCCTGAAAACTGGCCTAGTATGGGACCATATGGTTGTACTGTGGCAGATTACGAGGATTACTAGTTTAATCTTATTACATTTTTTAGAAGAAAATGAAACTGTCTCAATTAGAATTAAGAAAAAATCTCAATCAGTCAGCAGTCCATTAGAGTTTTCTGAGAAGAGAAGACACTAAGCAGGACTATCATCATTAATGTTCACTCCTTTTTACTTTTTTGCTTCAAAGTCCTTCAAAAGGTAATCTCACGTCGTGTTCCGTTAACTTGTTGGCTTAATTTGACATGAACGACAATGGGATTACGAAAGAGAGAGAGAGAGAGAGAGAGAGAGAGAGTAAAGGATAAGTTAAGCTGA
>JAQGCB010001262.1:0-15319 GCA_034698835.1 Protaphorura tricampata | reverse complement strand
AGAGATTTCGGCAGCAGCTTCTTTGATCAATTTGTCCAAAGCTTCTGATCTGGTTTTGATGGCGGCAACAAGGTCTTCAAGGGCAGCTCGGACATCAGGTGGGCTGAATTCAATCAATAAGTTGAGAGTTAGCTCAAGATGGATTGGTGCGGTGGAGTTATCGGTTGATTCAGCTGGAGCTTGTGCTGAGGCAGAAGCAACGACGAAAAAAGCGAGAATAGCAACAATAGCTTTGGAAGCCATGATTCTAAACTTTTTTGGATTTAGTTGATTGAGAAACTGTTTGGAACGACTGAAGAGTCTGAAGTGATTTGACAGAAGATAACGGGACTTTTTATACTAAAAATTTCGACCTTCATCGGGATCTCCACAGATGTCTATAAATTAATTTTAATGTGACATTCATTGTCTTGGAACACTGTGAAGGTCAATCATTTGGACCCGTTATAGGCTAGAGGTTAGGGTCAGGTACAGAGGATGACCCTACAGACTTTGGTCTGAAATAAATCATGCCTCATTCGCACGAGTTAACGATATTCGTTCGACTTCGTCTTTCTAATTTCAGCATTTTCATCACACACAATTCTAACCGCAACCAGACGTAGACATCGGATGCGGTACTGGTCTGGGACACCTATACCTTTTTAACAATTTAAATAGACATCATTGTTGCATATTAGACTGTAATTGATTAGAATATTTGTGGTTACTATCAATCACATTGATCAATCGATGGCAGACATGTTGCATCATATTTTTAGAAATTTTGCGCGTGTACACGTGCAGAAACAAATGTCATTAATAAAGTACTTGCCTCTAGTATCGAAAACCGATCAGGACGATCAAACTGCATCAAATTTTCTTGGCCTGCATCGGGATCCTTTTTATTAATAAGTAGTTAGCATTTGTTTTTCATAGAACAAAAATTAATTTTATTTTATATCTAGTCATAAGGGATTTCCTTTACTAATGAATATCCTGGATTGACACAACATTCAAATATCAAACCAATTTTGCATTCAGGATTAAATATGGTTGATCTCTTTTTGTATTATGTGCAAATTCCACATTACCCTCAATAAATAAAAACTTGAACATAAATTTTAATGCTCTTGCTTACCAATTCCACTCCATGCAATAGTCTGGAATCGTGAAATACACTGCACTGCATTCAATTTTGTGTGTCTGCTTTGAGGTTATGAAATACGTCGGAATTGTCTTTGTTAACAAAAAGTATAATCCATTTTCAAACTTACTAAAATACATACATAGTTGAGAAGCCATTTTCAAGCAAGGTCTGGTATTTTTTTAAGGAATTGGCTTGCCTCCCAATTCGCCTAAGAACGGTACCCCTAGCAGTAAGAAATGCATAGCCTTTGTGCTACAGTGTCATGCAATATTTATTGATTATGCGTTCTATAGTCTAATGTTAGTACAGCTTCCACGAAGTCAGTAAATTCCAAGTTAAATTAATTTCAGGAAAGACAAGAACTTAAAATAAGAACAGAATTTGAATATGAGATGGATCAATCAGTGAATTCCCGAAAAATCACTGATGCCTATAAGCCTACTCACACATGAAATACCACCTCATGACCATGATTTTCTCTTACTGTGTATTTCTTTCAAGCAATGGATTATTTATCTCATAAATTACTTTCATCATAGTGTCAGCTTTTTCTCCGGCTGCTTTAAAAAGTTGGAAAATTAATAATCCTAATACATGTTTCTACAAAACACAGACGATTCGCCGTAACAATTGTACGCATTCTAAAAATGCCCCCAGTAATTTGTTTTAAGGATTTGATCAAATTCATCCAACGTGAGCAAAATACAACATCGATAAAACTCCTCCTGAAATTACGACGGATGACTGCGAATCAGACAAATTTTCGACATGTGTTTACTCAAAAACTGATATCAATTCAGCCCAATCGACAAAAATGCAAAGTTCATTGGCAGCGATCTTATACTGTCACGTCAGCGTCAAATCCGAATGACAACGAATTCATCATTATTTTTGAAATCTAACAATAAAAACAACCATACAATTGTCTTCTAGAAGAAATGGACTAAACAATTGGGACAACACAATGCCAATGCCAACACCAAAGTTGACATGCCAAGCGGCAGCGGCCCATACAATCGGAACAATGAATGCCAAAATTATTTTTATTCTATAATTCAATGCCAATGCAATCCAAGTTCTTCGATATCATATAAAAGGCTTGATTTGGGGCTTAATCTTCAGTAAAATTTTGAATAAAATTCGAAAAGCTTTTTTTCTATTTTGAAGTAACCACGAGATCTCTACTGAAAATGAACATTTTTGGGTTAGACAATTTTATAATTTGGTTTTTACGACTGAAATTGAACTAATTTTTTAAAATTGGATTTCAGATTGACGTTGGTCCTAGCCGTACTAGTCGCCGGCAGCCTTGGAGTACCTAGAGGAAGAGGACAAAGACCCCAGGCTCAATTTGATGAACCAGCCCCCGTACCAGTTGAAGACGCAGAAGAAGAAACCGATTCAGATGCCGAAACCACTGATGATGATGAAGATGAGTCAGAAACTGAAGCCGATACCGATGCCGATGCCGAAACCGAAGGATCATTGACTCCAAGCCAAGACGGTCGACTCTCCCGATTCAATGGTAATTATTTTCAACTGAATGGAAATGCAGCACAATATTCTGGGAATGTGGAGGCCATGTCTGGAAATCAACTCAGCTACAGAGGAAATCAGAATGAGTTCCTTGGAAATGAACAGTCCCTTCGACATGCTGCAGAATATTTGAGAGAAGCACAAAACTCTTACTATGATGCCCAAGCAAAAGCTACAGGAAGAGAAGCTGAGATTTTGAAGGAACAAGGTGACCTTGGTGGACAGTTGGTTGATTTGGTTGAACAAAATGCAGATCTTGAGCACAAACAAGCCATGATTGAGAAAAAACAAGTAGAAATTGAAGGAAATCAATTAAGACTGGAGAAACAACAAAGAAAAATGGAGGCTAGCCAAGCTGACCATGAGTTGAGACAAGCTGCAATGGAACAAGAACAATTTGACGTGGAGAGTAAATTCGGGGAGGTCATTCAGGAGCACAACAAGTTACAACAAGAAATGGATGAGCTCAAAGCCAAAGCAAATGGGAATAAACCAACCAAGAAAAATGTCACCAGGCAACTCTAAAATTAATTAAAATTAAAATTTTCACCTTTAAGTTTATACTACGCTGATAATATGTCAAATTCTGTTTAACTACTTTTTAGTCTGAATGAAAGTTTTGATAGAGATTGCATGGAACGTATACGAACGTCTACCATGCAAATTTGAGTGTAAATAATTTTAAACTGTATTGTACAATAAAATAATAAAAAATCTAGTCTGTTGAGTATTTTGGTGTGAGCAAAATTTTAATCGCTAAGACCATGAATCACAGACCCCAATTAGGAAAACAGACACTCAGGGTAGAGAAGCTTGTACTTGAACCGAGTTAGTTTTCATAACTGAAATTAATCAAACTAGTAATTAGGAAATTATTGCAATCTGTAATGGTAGAGTCACGGACAAGCAATATGAAACCATTTCTAGTTGAATTTACGTTTTCCAATATTTCGTTTAAAAATTGCAAAGTCATCCAGTGAAATAAAAACAGATTTCTGTCTCAAAAATTTTCAAAAGTTTCATTTTCACTTTGGAAGAGTTTTTTATAGTATTTTTAACAGTTTTTATCATTTAATTTCTCAATCAGTAGAGAGTTTTAAATAGCTTATCCTGCCGAATAAATTTTTCCAGTCATAATTACATTATCTTTTCTTATGTCAAACTGAAAAGGTTATAAACTCGTAGAAAATATGTGCCACCGCCACGTAAGCACTTCCATTGTAATATTCGCAAGTTAAATCTGAAAGCTCTGACAGGGACGAAGAATATTTTTCAACTTATGGCAAACACATAAGCAGTCATTTTACATCATCCTGCTATGCTCGACCTCATTTTTAACATAACAATACGTCTGTATTTGCAGAATTAATTTTTGCACTAGAATTTGCACGGGGGTTGTATAGTTTGTTTGAGAAAGTTTCACTCCAAGACAAGTAAATCTAAAGTCCACTAGGTTAACTAAACTTTCTCTCCAGAAAATCATGGCAAATTTTGCGTAAGATTTTTTTTTCGTATTGGAGGTACAATGTTTTTTGGAGAAGTTTTCTAATTTTTGAATTGAATTGAAACCCACAGACTTGTCTTAGCATTGGCAGCTCTAATTCTGGCACCAGCAACAGCAAGAGCTGTGGATGACCCACCACCCCAAAATGCGTTTAAAGATGACCTCAAACTACCTCCACCAAATGAATCTGGAACTCTGGAAAACCTGAACAAAAATTTTCAAGGGAATTCTGGAAATTCAAAGAGAATCCTGGCGGGTAAAGGAGAAGTGCACCAAGTTTTCGGGGATGAATACGAAATCAGAAGCACTGCTGACTACCTGAATAAACTGACGAGACATCCGGGATTCGCCAGAGCACTTAAAGGTCTAAACACAGATTCCGGTTTAGTTTCCAGAATGGCTGTATTTTACAAGAAATGTCAAGGGAATAACCTCGTAACCGTTCCGGATGGTCCTCCAACTAGGCTGAATACCCGAAAGAAGGAATACTGCGCCGTCAATTTACCATATGAACCTAACCCCGTAGATGGATCACGCCAAAGCAGAAACCAAAATGTGAGAAAGAATAACAATTATGAAGTGATATGCATTTGTCCTTGAAATTAAAACAAAAATGAAATTGAATAAAAATGGCTATGATTATTGGATTGGTTGGTTCATTGTGCGTAGTATTGAATAATTTGACTTAAGCTAAGTATGAATTGTACTCTATTTTTAACTGCACGTATTTTGCTCGTACAATTTAATATTATTTTATGTCTTAATCTTTTTGGAATGGTAATAACAAAGCGAGTTCCGTTCGAGTTACAATATAATCTGACACCAATGAACATCTGAGGTAGATGACTACTTGTACACGGCGACCCAAGCTGGGTCAATAATATTCAAAATATAATTATATCATTTGTCATTTCTTGGGAAATAATTAATTACAATTAGATATAATTTGCATATTTCGTCGAACGTTTATTGTGTGGTTAGTGTTTGGGAATAGCCACAATAATTATTGACCGAAGCTAACCGTCGCGCGTCGCCTCGTGTCGTGTACCTGTGCCTTGTCCGAAATGTAAGGGAATCAGTGAGCATTAGTTGCATTAGTATTCGAGTACAAAAACCACACCGACTTCTTGTCTGAAATGTGAGACAATCATTAAAACTGCACTTGTGAGACGGTCATTTCGTTCGTGGCTGTGGTGTGACAATGCTATCGCCATCGCTACATCACTAGTTGTACAAGACGGAATGGGATAATGAGGACAAGTTATTCGGAGGCGGAGAGGAGGAAGAGCACGTCCAAGAGTATTTTCTGTACGGATTTCGTAATGTATCAAAATGTTCATCTCTAAAAATGCCCATCCAAGTTCCATTTCTACAAGCTAAAAATTACATGCCAAGCCAAATGTTCAAAATTATTCGGAGAGCAGAGAGCAGAGACTTGGTAGATGCACGCAATTTAGTGTTTTACAATTAATGTAGTATGAAACATTATCCAGAATTTTTAACTAATGTACAGTTAAATTCTTAGGATTTTTTTACTAGGTACTCTAATAGTTTCATGATTTCGCCTAGACTGCAGCCACTAGTAGTATTATTATACACAGATTCTGACTTACAATTTGATCAGATCTAAAAGAGGAATTTTCTAATAAACATCCCACAAATGGGAATGATCAGATGTTAATCTGGCAGTCAAGACTAAAAAATTGCATTCTTTATGATCTAAAGTTTTCAGATCTGACTATCAAAAATTTCATCAAAATATTTAGACTTATGTTCTTTTTCGCATTTACATTGCGGACTATGAACATATTGCTACATAGATAGAATGACGTGGATTCTGAAAAATAATAAAATTTTCCACGAGTCAAAGTGCTCCAGATTAAGTTCATCCACTGGAGACTGGAAGCATTGTTTTGCAAGAAAATTGATTCAAACTCACTCAAAGAAGCTGCAGAATGGAATAGTAAACATCTAATGCTCATTCGCATTGTTTCTAGAGTCAATTGTTCTACCTACAAGTCAATCTCACTCAAATCTGAGCTAAATTCATATTATTATTATGGCTCTTTCGACGGGTTCAAATACTCCTGGATGTCTTCATATTCTCAGAGTTCATTGTAGTCTTTCAGACCAAGCAGTAATAATTTTTACCCCTTCCTTTCCTACACACAAAAATATAAATCATGAGAGTTTTCGCGTAAGAGTATTTGAGAAAAAATTGATTCATTTTTTATATGTCCATATCAATTCATTAAAATTGTACGAATTTTTTTTCACAGAATCACCCTAGTCCTGACAGCTGTCTGTGGTCTTTGCCTTGGAGCCCCAAGAATTGACGCACAGAATACCGAAGACCCAGAAAATAACGAAGTCGATTCTTCCGATTCTGGATCCGAGGCTCAACCCGACTATCAGGAGGAGGAAAGACCACTAACTCCTAATCAGTACGGTCGTTTGGCTCGATTCAATGGAAACTTTTTCCAATTGTATGGAAACACTGAACAATTTGCTGGGAATTCAGAAGCCTTTGCTGGGAATCAATTGCGTTATCGGGGTGATTTGATCGAATTCTTGGGAAATGAACATGCGATGAGAAATGCTCAAGATTTTTTGTCTGAAGTGAAGGAGAGTTACTATGAGGTTTGTTCTTTATATGTATATTTTATATCAACCTTGTCCCTGCGACCACCTGGAAGGTAAAACCTCGTCGGATTTCACTACATGAATAAATTAAAACATGCATTATTCATTTTTCTTATAGGAAGCCGCAAAAGCAACCGGACGAAAGGCTGAAATCTTGAAAGAACAAGGTGACCTCGGTGGACGATTGGCTGATTTGGCTGGAGAGAATGCAGATTTGGAACACAGTCAAGCTTTGACAGAAAAGGAAGAGATGGACATTGAAAATAACCAATATCATTTGGAGAGACAACAAGGGCGTTTGGAAGGTCAACAAGCGATGTTGGAATTGGATGAAGCGGACACAGAGGAAAAACAATTTGATGTGGAGAGAAAATTCGGAGATACCATTCAACAACACTATCAATTGCAACAGGAATTGGAAGAATTGGAGAACAACAATGGCGATGGTGAGATGAAGGAGGTTGAGAAACCTGCGTCTGGATTCCCAGAATCACCTGCCCCTCCGGCCGAAGCATCCGCACCCTCCGCCTAAGAATCTATAAGGTCAATCCAAGAATCGTCCGTCAATTTTGGGGATTATTATTTAACCCTCGAATTGGCTGGCATTAGTTTAATATCTAGTCCTGTCTCTTTCTTCTAACACTAACTATATTCTTTAATTTACTATGTTTATGTACTATATTCAATTTACTCTTTAAAAATGGACACTAACGACTCTTCAAATTGACTAATTTAAAGCTAAAATAAAACCAATTATCTTAACCCGAGTGGGTTCGGACAATATAATTCAATGCAGATGCAGTGGGTGTAATTTTTTATGCATGTGTCGACCAACGAACATTTTTTTCACATCGTATTTGAAATGACTAGAATATTAACGGATTGGGCCAACTGCAACTGAGTCGACTATTTCTGGCGAAGTCTTATTCATATTGTGAAGGAAGAATACAATTGACTTTTCCGATTTGAATTTCCTGTCGAATTTTGACGTGTTCCAGAATAAAGCGATACACAAGAGAACAATCGTTATTAGTTTTGCTAGTTGAACTTATTTTATTTCTTAACATCAAAATTTCTCCAATAAATATCAGTGTAGTACAGCCAATGGGTGAAATCCTTGAATACTAATGTTAAACTTAACTAAGATCACAATGCATAGTCATGTCGTCGAAATTCGGGTATTCGGCATTTTCTGGGAATCGGGTGTTGGATTTGGAATTTAATATCCTCCGATGCGGATGACGGTTGGGGCAACGACTGGGGCGTGGAGCTTAAGGGCTGGGAGTGCTGGGGCAGAGTATGCCAAGGCTGGGGCGGCATAGCTGTCGACGAGGGCTACTCGGGGTGCGGCCAAACTGGCACGGATCTCAGCTGGGATTGGTGGGGGTGTTGGCAAATGGGCACCAGATGCACGGTAACCGAATTCGTCACTGACATAGTTGACGGTGAATTGTTGTCCTTCGGGGCTAGTCCATGAGTATGACCCTTCCTTTACGTTGACTGGGCCTTCAGCGGATCCGACGTTCTTCAAGTTTCCGGTCTCACTGGTGCTGATACCATCTCCGGTCTCGACACTATAATTAAAATTCAAACCAAAAAATTAAGGTACAATTTCTAACGATTTCTTTCCCAAAACTTTTTCATCTTCCATTTTCAGGAAAAAGAAAACTTACCTCAATTGGTAGGTACCGAAGTTGTCATCATTCTTGTGGTACTTGAGGATTGGGACATGGGCCTTGAGGAGTGGGGCACCATATGCCTCGGCCTTCAAGAGGGCAGCGCCGTATCCGGGGGCAGCGACTCCGCAAGCGACACACAAAGCGAGGATGGCGAGCTGAAATGAGAATTGAAGAAATTAAAATTTTGGGCAAAATTTTTACTTGTGTTACTATGTATACGACGATAAAGTTAAATCTAGTGGTTTTTGATCCCTTACGACTTTCATGATGAGTTTTCTGGATCTAGTTTACTAGTTGAAATTAGCTGTGGATGTTTGGATGCCAACTGAGCAGCTGACCATTCCTTATATACGGTTCTGAAAATGTTGGCTTGCAGTGTAGTGGCTTTTGACCATGAGCTATTGTATCAAAATGAGATGTTTTCGCAGTCCTGTAAATCCCAAAATAATTTCAGGGTCCTCTCATCCCTGTCACTAGCCTGCCATATGCCAGCAGGATGGGGCCCTTAACGAATAAATAGCTTGAATCATGAAAATAGCTCCATGGTTATTTTATCTTTAGTTTTCACGTGCTCTTAGGAAGGTCATTCTCTCGATCTCAACATCATTTGTCCAAAACAAGTGTGATTTAAGGAAAGAGTGTTATGTGACCAGCATTATACCCCTTTTACCTTCTTTTTGGCATTGACCATCACCTTGAGTCCATAGGGAATCCTATATTAAGGGAAAATAATATAGAGAGTGTAAGTGAACTTCAAACATCTTGCACATGGTGGTTGAATAGTAGTACAGGGAGGTTCATAACAAAAAATATTTTACATTACAGCTTCGAACATCGAATATGATCAAAGGAATTGTATCTGTCTGTAGTATCTTCATTGAATGAAGAAGAAGTTTTTGAGATTTCGGCAGCGTAATTGAAAATACATTCCTTATGCATAGTTCTTCAAATTCTAATCAAAATCTTCATGGCATCATCTAAAAGTTTTCTTTTGTCAAAACAATTGGGTACGGATCGAGCTGGTAAATAATTACTCCTGAAATGTAATTTAAGACAACCTAGAAATTGGCGGACTTGTCGCGTTTTTAGCTCTTTTGCGTACGATTTGAGTTAAAATCCAAAAGACAAAGTAATGTCACTCTTCAGTAATTCACACGGGCGCTTCGCAGCCAAGAAATCAACACCAAGAAAAGCTAAACTTCCACATGTGATGGAGAATTGTCCGAATAGACAAAAAGAACTCGGACTGGAAATTCCAGAAATATCCATAAAATTAGGAGGTGTCATTTCCACTTTTGATGATGGACATTGGCAAAACAGTAAGTTCATGGTTTATGACTTACAAACCCACAACACGGGAAACAACAATCTGAAATTGCATAAGGGGATGGTTATGAACCACCCTGTGCAGATACTGAAATAACATTGTAACGTTGAATAAATTGATATTTTTGTTTTTACAATTTTTTCCCCATTCAGATATTCTTACTGGAAAAAATGCTGCGAATGAACTCGTCAGACTCCGTATGTCAAATGAAAAACTTGAGTCAGAAAATACTTTCATTAAGTTGAGATCAGACCTTTTAATTGACATGGTGAGTTCAATCACGCCAAAGTATTAATTTTATGACATAAATTGACGCATTTCGTGTAATTGGTAAAAATAACCATTCTTTAACTTATTCAGGTCGCAACAAATAAAATCAAAATGAAACAAATGGAAGCAGAGTTGAAACAATTGCGTGGGATATTGGCCAAATCTCCGCTTCGATTTTCGGAAGGTTGAGAAGTATTTGCCGCACCGCCATGCCAGCCAGCCGCTTATGGGAGAAAAAACGTTATACTGTGAAATACGATCATTCAACCCGCATTCTCAATAAAGCATGTGTCGGCAATTTTCGAGACCTTCCTAGTTTTTATTTTTAATACGAATTTTCCAAAACCTGGTTAAAAGTTGGACTTCAGCTTTAAGATTATTTTCTGATTTATGTTGACTATCAAAATCGTACACGGGGATAAGAGGAATGTATGCAATATTCTTTCGTATTCGACAGCCCAAGTTTAACGCAGCGAGTATTTTAAAATCAAACAAAATTAACACTGTGTTCTTCAACTTCAAGCAACATGATTTCCCGTTACTTGTAAGTACTTAGTCCGTTTTTATTAGAAAATTCAAAATACTCCTACTTAATAAGTTTAAAAAAGTTTAAATGCATGCTTACAAAAACAACCTTGCGAAGAAAATAGGATATAAAAAATTGTATCAAGTATAAACTTAATTTTCACTTTCGTCTGGATTAACATCCCATCTCCAAATTGTAGCATCGTCACAAACACAAATGAGAACTTTACCATCTCTGGACAATGCTGTTTGCCGAATAGCATGGTTACATCTATGATGTGATAAAATACTGGTTCGAATTGAGGATGGTTCACTCGCAGCCAAATCATAGATGTATGTTTTTCCAAATTGGTTTCCCAATGCTAAAGTACGTTTCCAGTAGTCCAATGAGAATCGGATGAACCAAATCTCACAGTCTTTGATATCCAGTCGATGAATCAGCCTATTTATAGGGTAAAATATTTATCAGTGATTTTGTTAATTTTTGGCGAACGAAAAACATTTCCCAAGTGCGAGGAATGCTAACTACTGTCAAATTTTTACTGTTACCTTTGTGGAAAAGAAATACGAACTAGATTTTAAAATTGAAACGACACCTCGTAACATTAAATTAAAACGGAGTCAAAATGAATATTTTTCGAATAACAAATACAATTCGACCGAGTTCAAAACTTGTTTGACACACCAATTATGTTCATAAACAATACTTCTAATTGATATTAAAAGAAAACTACACCAATTGCAACCAATCACCTTCCACTTAATTACATGCGCACTGGACTCCACAGTATTTACAAAACACCAAACTCTCCGATTCGGTGGGAGAGAGAGAATAAAGAAAAAATATTGCTTAAAAACTTACGTTGTTTCAGTTGTATTAATACCGACTTCATCCCATTTCTGAAAAGTCTTGCCTCCTTTCCAACACACAATCGTGTTCTCGCAAGACTGGAAATGAAAAAAATACCCCACTTTAATTATAAACATAATATATTCATACTGTAAATGTTTCCATACAAGAAGTACCCTTCATTCAATCTCCCTCAATGTGTAGTGTAACTTGTAAAATTAATTACCTTTGATAAAATGAAATCCCCGAACCATTTTGCACAATCGACATAGTTTCTGTGGACATCTCTGGTCGAGAAGTCTGGAAAATTCTCCTTGACGGTAGGAAATGGCCTATGAAAAATATGTTTTTTTTTAAATATGCACGAGTTACAGAAGTACTGTAGAGCGATTTGAATACTAGATACCCAATACACACTGCACATACTAACCATCTCAGACTAACGAAACAACCTACCAAGCAAAAAAAATGTCCATTATTCAAGCAACTTAACTTACCGAGACGCCTTCGGGTTATAAGTGTAAGAGAGGCTAATAGCTTTCTCAATTTCAGGTTTCTTTAGTTTCCAGACTTTAAGAGAATGGTCCATTCCACAAGAAACAATTCTTGAGCCGGTAATATCGATATCAGCAGCCAAAACCTCATCTCTGTGTCCTTCAACACCACCAAAGATAGCTACACAAAAATCGGCTTTGATATTCCATAACCTCAGTGAGTGGTCCTGAAATTAACCGTTTTTTTTTGCTATAAATATTTTCATATTTCTGCAATAAAAATGAGAAAATAGAACAGAAAATCAACCTTTGATGCAGAGAGCAGTAAGTTCCCGTCTTGGGGATGAAACATGAGATCATTAATGGCGTGCCCGTGTCCTAAATAATGCTTGATGCAAGTGGCGAGTGAGGGTGAAAAGATCCTGATAATTCCTCTTGCTCCAGCAGCGGCTAAGAGGGGTTTGCCTTGTCCATCGTCTGTCCAGGCACAACAGTAAAAATTTTCATCAGTCTGTAAATAAAAGAATTTTAATTCATTTATACTATTTTAATTATCCAAAATTAAGTACTAAACATAACACAGGCAGACGGTGGAATTTTTTTCAGAGATTTCGAATGTGCTAACTGCTTGCAAAAATATTGAATTGATGTTTTTCAAATGTTGCATAAAAAATGAATTATACAAAACCGTAGAAGAGAATTAAATATGTAAAATAAAATTCTGTCTTACATCCGGATCTGCATACACTTGAAGAATTTTTAAAGGACCCTCAGCACAACATTCATAAATCGAAACCCTGTTACTCCCAACTGTTGCTAGAATCAGGGGTTCACCCTCCTTCAATTGTTGATTCAATTGACAACCAAAAATCGGTTGCCCATGATCTTCCTTAGCCATACACCTGAAATAAATTACAAAGTAGTTTTAGTATAAGTATAAAGGGAAAACCCAAAACGTCAAGCTTCGGAATAATTAGTTATACTGAGGGACTTACACAAATGAATATCTTGATTTATTTTGTGAATTTTTGAGTTTTGAAGCTGCTGCTCCAAACCTTTTACGCTTTCGCTTTCCATTTCCTGATGCTTTTGGCTTCCCAAGACTTAACGTTGGTGTGTTTGATCGACTTGTCGTATTTTCAGTAGTTATAGTTGAACTTTCGCCAGAGGTTGAATCGTCCTAAAATAGTACAGAATAGAATGAATTAAATTGTCGAGTTTCTTATACTCAAACAAGGTGCACGGTGCTCTCAAAACTTATCATTATGATTATCATTTATTTCCTAATTCTCTCAAACGTCAAACTAGAAATAATCCTCCACTCCACCACTCCCCACCCTGATTGCGTGTCTGTCTGTTTGCCGTGTACGAAAAAAAGTGTTCTCAGCTGAACCGGCAAAAAAAATTAGGTAAAGATTGTCTCCAGTGAATAATCTGTGTTTGGCTCTCCTTAGGCCTTTAGGACCACAAAAATCTTTAGAAATTAAGCATTATGCTTAAAAAACATTTAATTTAAATTGAAAAAAAATTAAACCAAAATTATTCCAACCTCCTTTACTTACACTATCATCCGCACAATCTTCTGTAGGACTAACGACGATTGGAGTGGATTTCGTGGTACTCTGTCCATGTTTCGGGGTTGAATCCTCGGATGACATTTCCTTCTTGTCTTGACCTTAACCTTGAACTTCTACGGTTTTTTAATCTGACCTCTGACGGACCTCCTTATGTTCCGTGAGTGATGCTACAAATTCTGCAAGCAACAAATTAATAAATATCTAATTAAAAAACGCATACACATACACAATACAAAATTAAACTAATAATTATTTTTTTACTGTAAAATCTGACGAACGAGTGTGAGTGCCGTGAATGTCAAAGTGTTCAAAATCAAAATTTGAAAATCAGAAATTTGAAAATCCAAAATTTCAAATGACGACAACTCGACACCCGTATTCGATAACACACTTTTCTAAACAAAATTTAAGACGTCTATTTATCCGACTGCTGAACTTCAAAATTTAAAATATTATTATTTTCTTTGATTTAAAAAAAATCGGCGTCTGTCTATTTTTGTTCGCGGGCGATCAACCTCACTGTCACTCTTCAAGTCCAGAGAAGAAAGGAAATAAATAGAAAAAAAAATAACCGACAATTTTTTCAGATGACTTTTCTTCCCGCTCAGCCTTTGCTCTGTGGAGAGATGAATTTTACTCAACCCACCCCATACAGTTTTTATGGACACTCAAGTGAACTCCGCGATGGCGGTGCGATGTCCGCGACATTGTTATTTTGACGCCATCGCGTCGGATATGACTATGAATAAGTATTTTTTTGTCCGAAAGTGTCCAACCAAATTTTTATTTTCAACCACAGGAAAATAAAATTACATACGAATTGTCAACCTAAAAACCCTCGGGGGATTGATATTTATTGCAAAACAAACAATTAGTAAGCCCCAA
The DNA here is from genome assembly GCA_034698835.1 of Protaphorura tricampata. Classification (NCBI taxonomy): domain Eukaryota; kingdom Metazoa; phylum Arthropoda; class Collembola; order Poduromorpha; family Onychiuridae; genus Protaphorura; species Protaphorura tricampata. The sequence continues at coordinate 900 of JAQGCB010001262.1, read as the reverse complement.
ATTTTTTAATTTGTTTTTTCAAAATGTATATCTTCTGTTGTTTTGCATGGAATAATCGGTAGACATTTTATAAAACAAAATCTTTGTTTATTGGCTCGAGCTTTCGGAACAAATTTGGTTCCTTCGTCCTCTTCCACTTCTACCGTCAAATCCTTCGATAAAATTACTTATAATCGTGGATGGAAGAACTTAAAACTAAAATTTCTATTAAATTTACTTGTAGCTATGGAAACTGACCTCTGTGCTACAGATTTTACAGGGGGTTGCTTGCAATAAAAATGTTTTTCATTCACATCGTCATGTATTACATTTGCCACACTACTGTCGAAATATAATGATAATTGGTTCGGTGGTGTAAGGTGATCATCATGAACTAATTAATATGTAGTGCACACTCTACTGCCGAACTAAATATTCTGCAAATACATTTTAAAAATTCATTTTCCATAACTTTTTATTTCGGAATCCAGCTACACCACACATGTGAACTTCATGATTCTGTGTCAGTCATTCCATAATTTACAATTTTATTTAATACTAAACAGAAGATCCAGAAATATTGTACCGCATACAGAGGGTCAGGCAAGATATTTTGAACACTTTAAAAACACACGTTAAAAATTCAATTTGCGTCGATGAATTTCTGTACATGGTTTGTCAAATTTTATTTCATTTTTCAGAAGTCTCTTTGGTTTCATATTACTTCAAGAAAACTTTGCTTATTCATACAGTTTCGGAGATGTATATTCTTATAATTAATTTAGGTTTAAGGATTAATGAGATTTCATGTTACTCAGAAATACTATGATATAAAATACATAGATTTCAAGATTCAAGATTCAAGATTTGAGTTTATTATAGTCATCAAATACATAGCCCACACAGTATTACATGAAAATG
>JAQGCB010001261.1:0-15321 GCA_034698835.1 Protaphorura tricampata | reverse complement strand
AAAACTCTCAAGATTTACAAATGAAATAAAATAGTTGAAACTAAAAGAAAGTCGTGCATCTTGGGTTAAAAAAATGCAGCATTATATAATTTAGTTTTAATTTACGCATCCGTTTTCAAAAATCCGCGGCCATTCTTCCTCCCTCCAGTCGACGTGGTCATCAGCAGGAAGACACCCCCTGAAAAATAAAGCATTTCAGTTCATGACAGAAGAAAAAAAAATTACACAAGACGTTACCAAAAACTGCGGTCGTACCAAGGCCAAGGGTCCGCCTCGTCATCCTTCCTAGTTGGTTACGTTACGACGAGAGCAATTCCTTGACCGAAAAAGTAAAGGAACTGAATGAGGAAGTGCATGTTGGAATTTTAAGTCCTTTGTTCCGAATACGAGGAAATCAAATAAACAATGTCTTGTGTTTGTATACAAAATATATTAAAGTTGGGCAAAATTAATTTGTTGATTTATGATTTCTTTATTGACTGTCTATTGTTTCCTGTTTGGTTTTTCCACCCGCAATTGTTGACAAAACGGTGACATACCTGAGCGTACAAATCATTTCCTGGTTGTCTTACGTTTAATTTCTTGAGTTCTTTTTAAGTTTTAACTTCTCAATTTTAGTTCGATCCACTTGGAACGTTACGTTACTTTAGTTTAAGCTAAAAAAAATACCGAATAAATCCATTTTTATCCAACAAAAGTGATTTCAAATATTAATTTTTTTTATTTTCATTATACTCTTGTAATAGTAGAAATATTAGGATGAAACAAATACAAACAGTCCTAACTCTTTCAGTATTTTCAATATTTCTATCGAGTGTGAATTATCAAGTGTCCATTCAAATCACCCTTCCTTATGAAACTCTGCACACAATGGTCACACTTGTACGGTCTGTCTCCTGTGTGAAGTCTTTTGTGGGTATTAAGACCACTTTTGCATGTGAAACTCTTCTCACACTCCTCACATTTGTAAGGTCTGTCTCCAGTGTGAAGTCTCTTGTGCGCAGTCAAATTTCCCGAGGCTCTGAAACGTTTCTGACACACCGTGCACTCGTACGGTTTCTCTCCTGTGTGTATCAGCAAGTGTCTGGTCAAATTAGCGCAGTGTGTAAATACTTCTCACATACGTCACACTTGTGAGGCCTGTCTCCAGTGTGAACCATTTTATGAGTAATTACATCTCTCTGTGGTGAATGACTCCGCTCACATTCGCCACAACTGAGCGGTTTTTCTCCAGTGTGTGTCCCAGTCATGTGATTGATCAATTGATTCTTCTCTAAGAAAGTCTTATCACACTTGTCACACTTGTTCATTTTCTCCCCCGCGTGGGTTCTTAAGTGTTTGTTCAAATGTTCTTTTCGACGGAAACTCTTCTCACACTGATCACACTTGAACGGTTTCTCTCCAGTGTGAATCATTTTATGAGTATTCAAACTACGGACTGTGGTGAAACTCTTCTCACAAACGTGACAATTAATCAGTTTCTCCCCAGTGTGAATCATTTTATGAGTATTCAGACTACGGACACTGGTGAAACTCTTCTCACAAACGTGACAATTAAACGGTTTCTCTCCAGTGTGAGTGATTTTATGACGAATCAAATTACTATTTTTCCTAAAACTCATTTCACAAACGTCACACGTGAACCGTTTCTCACCAGTGTGTGTTCGGATGTGGTCCGTCAATTCAGTTGACCTTGAGAACCTCTTTTCACAGCGATCACATTTGTGAGGTCGAGGTCTCTCCCCAGTGTGAGTCATCTTATGAGTACGCAGAGTCCCGGCTATTGAGAAACTCTTCTCACACTCGTCACACTTGAACGGTTTGTATCCAGTGTGAGTTCCCTTGTGTTTAGTCAAATCATTCGAAAATATGAAACTCTTCTCGCAGTCTTCACACTTGTGAAGTCTCTCCCCAGTGTGAATTTTCTTGTGATCTATCAAGTGACTATTTCTTCTAAAACTCTTCTCACACACGTCACATTTGAACCGTTTCTCTCCAGTGTGGATTCTCTTGTGTTCGACCAAATTACCAGACGTTGTGAACCTTTTCTCACACTCATCACAATTGAACGGTTTCTCTCCAGTGTGTATTCTCTGGTGCACAGTCAAATCACGCCGTACTGCGCAGCTGACCTCACACTCGTCGCACTTGAATGGTTTCTCTCTTGTGTGAGTTCTCTTGTGCGAAATCAAAATGTGAATCTTCTTGTGTTCAGTCAAACCATCTGATGTTCTGAAAACCGATCCGCACTCGTCGCACTTGTGTTGTGTGCTACAATTATCCGGTTCCAATATATCTGTCTGGATTGAATTTTTCTGGTCACATGACGTGACCCTTGAGTTGTTTTTGACTGAACCTTGACGGCGAACAGTTGGGGTCACGTGAGGTGATGGACTGTAGTCAGAATCAGCGTCACCCTCACTCTCTAACTCAAAGTCTGGGTCAGAGTCACAATTATGTTATGTTTAGAGTCAATGAAATCGTTAAGGACAAGTTTAGTATAGACAATAGACATTACAATTTTACGACTAAAAAAATATGATATTTACTATGTACGCTTATTTACAAGTCCACGTGAATTTTTTTTTCTTACGTTACAGATCAAGTGCCAAGTCTTACAAGATTCACATTCATTTTCTGGGTAAAAATAAGTTTTGTAATTTATTGCATTTGCAATAAAAATGAACAGTCTCGTGTGTCAATTACAACTATACTTAAAAATGAAATTAAAAATTCTAACACGTGGAGCAAATAGCTTATTCAATTTAAGAAAAATGAAAAGATCGTTATCACTTCATATCCTCCCTTGTTACTTAACCCAACATGAGTACAACATTGATGGTCCATTGAAGTATGATTTCCATGACACTAATCATGGTCATCTTTCCAAGTTTTACAAATGATCCGATTTGTAGAGCAGACAAGTATATGGATTTATGATCTGCAATGCAATATAATATGGTGAGATACATTTATCACGCATTTCTTGTATGATACCATGTGCGATATCCAAACCGATTGACGGAACATGGAGAATAGAGAAGTTAATACAAAATTATCAGAAAGTTTGTCAATAATATAATTATTGGAATTGGCAGGTTATAGCGGATGAGAGCAGCAAGAATGGAGATGTCATAAGTCATAATATTTGCCAACCCAAAAGGATAGACTGAGTCCCGAATCGTATGCGTATGATTGGTAATTGCGTGGCATATCTTGAGAAAATGAAGATATTTCATCCTGATCTTGTAGGTTCGACACAAGGGGATGGAGCCAGCTGACTCCCCTTCAGAACTGTTTTTAGAGAAAACAATGAAATATATAATGATACATACATGGTGTTACAAAATTAAGTTGGGAAAAAGTATATTATTTAAAGACAGGGAGGAATTTACTCGTGACTGTAACATATGTGTTGATGTACTTGATGGATGATAATCCCTGCTTTCATTCCTGAGATTGAATTGACAAATTCATATTTCAATTTCTCCCATTTGCTTTGAATCTTAATGACTCGTTGTGAATCTTCGTCTCATCGAAACGGTATGATTCCATCCATTGAGCAAAATTGAACCAAAACTCTTGTGACGAATGCATGAGATTCACATTCCATTTTCTTCAAAGTTTGAAGTTGAAGGGCAACTGACGACGGAGAAATTGAGTTTGGGTATGAAAACCATAAGAAATGGCGACGCTTTGACCAATCCAGAATCGACACGTAGTATACCCTGGGGTTGATTCGATTCCATTCCCTAATTTATAATTTGCATTTTCCATACCACTAAAAAGAAATACTACAATGCCTGAAATACTTTTAAAAAATTCAATACGAATTATTAATTTTTTAGTTCAATTTCTAAAGTTGTCTCCAAATGTATTAACGATTTATTATTGTGTGGCTCCCTACGATTTCAACATTCTATATTCACAAGACGAATCACTGCACCAAACCCGTATTGCATCATTGTCCGGTTTATTTTGGAGTAATACATTGTGAAATCTACAACATGGACATTAGTATAATTGCAAATAATTAATTTGAGTGTGTTTTTTTTGGAATTTAATTATGACTCATGAATAAACACTTCAAATTGAATGAGCAGACAGTATATTATTCATTTCTGTATCGCGTATCATCCATGTTTAAATAAAGTAAATCACGTATTTGAATTACATGTTAATTGGTTTGAAAGTATTCCACCTTATCGCTGGACAAACAATTTATTGTTGTGTACGGAAAGTATAGGAACATTTTCCTAGGAAATCTGCAAGACCAAAAAAAACCCACTCGTTATCACCGGAAAGGCAAGTCAAGTTGGCTAATCCTTATCTCGTACCGGGCAGACAGTCGCCAATGAATTAACAGGAATAGTCTAACTGCGGAGATACTAACTCAATGCGTGAATTCAGTTACACAGCAATAAAAGTCGACCGCATTTATCCGTTACATCCACATCCACAGAATACCTGGAGATCGACCATATTCTGGAGCCCGAAGACTAAATTGTTCCATTTCAGCACCATCCAAAATCAACAGCTTCACAAAACCGAAGAGTAGGAGTTTTTTTTATATAAAACAAATCGTTTACTATTTTTGCTATCCATTTTCCCCGGTGCTCCAAATACTTTAAATTGTGAAATTCTTACAGGTACGTATTAGGTACTAGTATTAGTTTCAGGTACTCGCTTTGTCCGAAAAAAATGCTTTCAATTACTAAATTAAAAATTTTGCGAATTAAAAGAATACTAAAAATAAAATGAGCTTCTAACCCTTTTCTAGATAACTGCACTGTGCGATGTTCACGTTCACATGATACCTTCATTTCCGAGTCTGGCGAGGAAAATGTGAAACCAACAGCTTCATAAAATTCAGAGTAAAAATCAAAGAGTTCTCAAAATCAGAGAATATCTGGGCACACTTGTATTATTTCTTTGATTCAGACGACTGGTCGTTTGGACGCTGGATCTGCAACACGCATTTCTTTAGTAAGATCAATAATCGAAATTCTTGATACCTTTTCTATTGCATAAAAATTTAATTTTCAGGAGCGGGAAATAATAATTTGAAATCATAGGAGAGGTGGAGTTTGAGTGATGCCAATGGAATGGTCTCGTTTTAACTCAGACTTATAATGTGTCCGTGGACTCCAGAAATTCAATATTTGACATCGGGACCGGAATCCACAACTGTGCCTAAATCAGCAATGTAGATTTTAAAGCAAGCTCCACCAATCATTGAGAGGTTGAAACATGATGAGTTCAGTTTGAAGATCAGAAGATCACAATATGAAACACCCGAAACTCCCATGTCAGGTTATTACAAATTTTATGTTCGGGTAGAATGAATAGGAAGTAAGTACCTTGGTTGATATAGATATTTATTATATTTTAGTTTAATATATTCTTAAACAGCTAAATAACTAGGTAGTCTAAATAGGCAGACAGACATGAATACAGGGATAAACCCTTGCTATTTTATGCATGAATTTGCCGTACGTGTAATACTCTGATATCCTCAATCTGCTGCTCAGAACCGTATTTAACTAAAATGAGTTCACCAGATGAAATTATCACTGAATTGCAAAGACAATTTGATAATCATTATTGTGATACATTTTTGTTCGCTCCTAAGTTTATCCAAGAAGCGCTCTACATTGATTCAAAACTAAGACTGGATGGATCAATAGACACTTTGAACTTGGCTCAATTATGTGACAAAGTTTTTGCGGGTGTGGAAAGGTCATTTCTAATATTGGGTGACTCTGGGTCAGGGAAAACCACGTTTGCACTGCAGTTATGTCAAGCTCTTTGGGATAAATCTGGAGTGGATTGTAGAATTGTCATTCCGATTTATGTGTATCTTCCAGATCTAGTTACAAAACTGAACCAGAGTGATTGTAATTCTGAACCTGCGTCAAACGTTGTAAAAATATTTGTAGATGAATTGGGTGTTCATGGAATTGAGAAATGCAAGGGACAGATAGTTTTCATTTTGGATAGTTTTGATGAAATTGGCTCATATTCCAAACGCTCAAAAATAGTTCAAAATATTTGCACAAATACTAAGTCATGGTTGGGTGAAGTGTCGATACTAACTTGTTCACGACCAGAAGCAGTTCCAAAATTGAAAAGACAGGAAATGTTTGAGTTTGTAAAATTTGGTGATGCTAGCAATAGAAATTTTTTGGAATACACTTTAGAGGGATTGTCAGGAGACATGATTTCTGATTTCCTTGAGAAAATGGACAAATGTATTATTCCTCTACTCCGAAATTGCAAAGATGAAGAATTGAGTAGGTGGACTGCATGGGGGGCATTGAAAAACAAAATACAGGATTGGAAATCAGGTGACTACAAACAGTGGTTCATGGATATACCCGATCTGGGAAAACTGTCAGAGAATCCATACATTTTAACACTGATATGCCAAGCCTTACCGGGTATTGTCCTCAAGCTAAAGAACGAAGAAATGGTGTTGAGAAAATTGTGCAAAACAAGGGTGGGAATATTTCATTCGTTCACTGAACAGATATTTGAATATCAGGCTCACAGGGTTGATGAAAGACCTGACAATCTCAAACAAGGAGGACAAGATATATCGTACAGAGATTGGCTCATATATTTCAGGGCTTATGCACAAAATTTGGCTGGGAAGTGGTTCAGTTATGCAAATGAGGAGAGGGTGGTTAAAATATCTGACGAAGAAACGTTAGACCCTTCACTGGTTGAACCAGTTTTAAATATTTCACAATTAGAAAAGTTAGAAAAAGATCACATGGATTTATTTCCTGCACGGCTAATTCACTACGAAGAAAAATCTAAAAGTGGAAAGCTTTCTAAAGCCAACCCAATCTCAATGCAGAATATGAGAATTCTGCGTGATGCTTGCAATGGATCTATCCTTGTCCATTCCACAAATGAGCAAAATGAGAATGAATTTAAATTTATTCACAGATCAATGTTGGAATATTTTGGGTCAGAGCAAGCATTCGAAAGTTCATTGGCAGAGTATGATTTGATATTAGGTCAAAATATGGACAATTCCGCATCCATTTATGGAGAAACTGGGTTTGGCAGAGCATTAATAAAAGACAGAGACATTTTGAGTCAATTGGTTCAGAGAACGTCTTTCGAGTACAAAAAAATTTTGTTCAAACTAATCCGAGTGAGCAAGGGAGATTCTAAATTGCATCGTATCTCCGCAAATGCAATCACTATATTGAACAAAGCACATGTGTGTTTTTCTGGACAAGACTACCGTGACATTCAAATTCAAGGGGCAGATTTAAGGCAGTCAATTTGTGCAAAGACGGATTTTCGGGGAGCTAACTTGACTAGTGTTCAATTTGGAGAGAGTTATTTAGTTGGAGCTCAATTCCAAGGGGCTTGTTTGGAAAATGTCGATTTTGGTGAATTTCCATTTTTGAAATTGACTTCAAGATTAAGTTCGATGGTTTGTTACAGGGACCAGGAAAGTGTACAGGATAATTGGGTCATCGGGACTTGGGACAGGAGAGTTATAATTTGGAATACGTTGGATGAGAAATTAGTACTCCCAGAGTGTCAATGTAAGCCTACAAAACCTTTCGTCGTTGATACCCGACTTTCTCTATTAGACGGTAAACTTGCAGTTTGGACCGAGAGTATTAAATTTCCGTTATATCCGCTGTCCACAAAAATGGTAACCTACGAAGTGCTTCTGCTCGACCAATTTCCCAAATCAATGTTCTGCAGTAAGCACAGCCTGCCGACAAAAGAGGGTGAAGTAGGCCATGTTTATATTAAGTTTCGCCCGATGGACAAATGTGTATTTGTATATTCCTCTTGTCATCTGGAGGTGCATTCATATTCACCTTCCACTAAATCAAACACAGAAAACTTTGTTACAATTGGAAATAGAGATCCAAGTAGGACGTTAACATTCGAGTCGATTGTTGATAAAAGCGGAGTTCTCCTAGTTGCATGTCGTGAGAATTGTGGTGAAAAGGAGGCAGGGAAAATAATTGTCTATCAATATACTGAAGTTTCTAACTCTTTTGAAATAATACACGGCTTTACTGTACAAACGTTTTCCCGTGGAACGGCAAAGAATGGTATGGTAAACGAATTTGGTCATCTTGATAGAATGCTTTTTAAACCCGATGGCTCAGGTCTAGCAATTTATAATGGGCCACTTACCAGTATAGAATTAATTGAAAACTTTTCCGAAATTACTACGCCAGTTCATTCACGGTTGAACACGATCATGAGTTTGACGTTTGACAAGACCGGGAAATACTTGGCCGGTTCTACTGACACAACTAACAGAGTGATGATTTGGAATGTACCAAGTGGAACAATTCACAGACAATTTGAATTTTCAACTATGTTCTACCCTACACGGTTTGCGAACCCATTATCATTCTCGTCTGACTCAAAATTGTTAGCTTTTGGTGGGTATACGACAACCATGCAATTAAAATCAATCGATGAGGATCCTTCAACTTGTGATGTATTAATGTCAAAATCTGTGGATGATATTGCGGTTTCTAATGATGGACAAGTCGTGGTCATCGGTGGGGATTATTATTTTACAAGTTCTATATTTCACTATATAGAAATTTTTAACTTCCCTTTCCAAGCTAGTACTGGATTATGTGTACGATTTCCTAAGAACGTAGTTGCAGACACATGCTTACTTGGGGTCATTGACTCAAAACGAAGTCCAATTTCCAAGAAAATAATTGTTATTCAGAAAGCAGACTGCCGGGCTATTGTAATTTGTTCAAATACTGGGGCTATTCAACAAAATTTCCGGTTCGAGGAAATTTTAGAAGTGAAGAGAGATGGCTTAACTTGTGTAAATAAACAAGCTTCACTATATTGCATTTGTTTTCCAACTCAAGGATACTTCTTTTGGAAAATTTTTGAAAATGACAATTTTCAAGTCGTTTTCCAGAGAAATATCGATTTGGACTGGATAACTCATATTGAGGCTGAGATATTACGGTTTGACTACACTGGGAGATACTTGCAACTAGTTACTGTTCACTCAACCTATAAGCCAGACTTGAATAAGATTATACTACTCGATACGAAAACGAAAATTCCCAAGGAACTAAACGTGCCTGTGAGTGCTGATATTTATATTCCAATTAAATCAGTGGAAACAGACATGATGAGCCAAGCTATATTTTTGTGTAATTATAGTCAACTTCTTATAATCAATCCATTTGATGGAACATTATCTCAATTAGTGGAATATAATTTCAATCATTACTCAAAATTATATTTTGATGTATTTTCAACGTGGCTTTTTGCCATTTCACGTGACGTTAGCAGTCTCGTAATTTTTCTAAAGGAGGAGTCTGAATGGAGGCTCGCTCTTGAGATCCCACTATGGTTCGAAACCATGAATTGTGTCATTTATGAGAAGAATGACAAAATATCTGTCCTTCTTGGTGGCCAAGGCGATCTTTGCTTTCTTGAATTTGACAAACACAATTGTCATTCCTGGAGACTACTGTGGTCAATGAAGCATTGCCATGAATTAACATCATTGAATAGTAATGTTGAGGGAGCTCTAGGTTTATCTAAAAGAAACGCAGGAGTTCTTAAAGGTCTTGGTGCGGTGGGTGCACCTCACAAAAACGTAAAGTCTAAATATTTAGCATTTTCTGATTGGTGTCAAGAGATTTTTGGAACTGCTCGTTCCAAATTTCATTCTCCATTCATCAGAACAGATGGAAATAATTTTCTGCTCTCTGAAGATATGTGGGTAGTCAGTTTAGTGGGGAATCTCTCCAAGATTCGAAAATGGAGAGGCCACGTGTATTTCATTGTTGAGGGAATTAAAAACAACCGACGGTTTATCACAAGAATTCATTTGACGTATTCCAGAGAGTTTAAGACAGTGTCCATTGTAGTTTCCCCACTTGTGGATACAACTCCAATCAATAATATTTCATGGGAGAATTCCGATTACATTGAATTTGTCCATTTAACACGAAAATTGTCTGCCCAGCAGTATGGAATGTCGAGAGAAAAGTGTGAGGAATTCTTAAGAAATATTCAGTCAGACATGCAAGTCAAATTGAACTACAACGTGTTGACTAATAATTGTGGGGTTTGGTGTGAGAAACAATTAAAAAGGGTTGGACGAGAAGTTCGTCTAAAGGGTTTTACTGCTGCGTTGATATTCCCAAGAGTATTAGAATTATTCAAAGAAATGATTTTTTGGAAGAAATCCAAAGAGAAAGTCACTTCCTAGGACCCTCCGTTTTTGTCAATCACTTTACGTATGTAAAAGGAACGATCAATACTTCTAAACCAATCCCGCTACACTACTGTTCAATCGTTTGTAAATGCAAATATTCTTGATTATAGTTGTAAAGCCTATATATACCTGTACATGTGTATTGTTAGAAATAATGTATTACCGACTTATGTCTAAACTTAGTAAATGTGATCGTTACGCAGTGCAATTTAAAATACTGTCATCTTCTTACTATATATACTAATTATTACACAGTTTAACTGTGATTATTAATGTCAGCATGAACATTCGAATTAATTGCACTTTTTCCGTTCCATGGAGCATAATATTTTTGAATTGTTGATTTTTGATTTATTTTCTTAATACAAGTTATCAAATTCTACTTCCGTGCAGTGCAGAGTGCAGACAGAGGAAAGGTGGGCCAAATACTATCACAATGTAATTATTTACAAATTACCTAAATTCATTTCTTAGTAATTAAATATAAGTATACAACTACAATTACATGTACTCTTATTTGGCTTTGGATATTTCAAATTACAATTGAAATGGAATGGTTTGGAATTAATTAATTACATTACTATAAGCTAATCCATGTAATCGGTGTCAACTAATTTTTGTTAAACAAGATCACATTGTCAACCTATTTAACAAAATAAAATTGTATGCCACGTGACGATGAAAAATACTTTCGCATTTAATTTATCGGTGAATTTATTCGAGAGAGAGAGAGAGGCAGGCAGACAGGACTCGGTGAATTTATTCGAGAGAGAGAGAGAGGCAGGCAGACAGGAGTCCTGTCTCCCTGCCTCTCTCTCTCTCGAATAAATTCACAATCAGAGTTAAAATTATACGTCTGTCCTGTCACAGGACAGACGTATAATTTCAACTCTCCAGATAATCCTCGTTTTAAGACATAAGCGTTAATAATAAATTGTTCTAACTTATATCATCAAGACCGGTTTTTTGTGACGCATGCAGGAAATTATTTGCTAAGTGGTAAATTGAATTGTTAAAAAGTTATTTACAAAAAAGTTAAAAAGTTAAAAGTGCACAATTATGGATCGTGGTTTATGTAAGTACGTATCAGTAATCTTAGGTAAGTTAATTTACATAGTACATAACATGGGAGGGCGAGGAAAAGGGAAAAACAAATGCAAAGTAATTTCTAATCGTGATGGTAGTATGGAAGCTGATGGGTTACCTGAGGCGACCTGCATAAATCCAGGCAACGAATTGAAAATACTGAAGGAGAAGTGCATGAAGAATTGTAAAATTGTTGAAAAATACTTCGATACACAAAACATAAGACATGACGAACTTTTTAATCTTATCAGAGCCGTAACTATTGAGTTGGAAAAAGCCCACACACGTATTATAGATTTAGAAGGCAAAGCGAACGAACTACAAAATGAAATAAGTTTAGTTAAATCCGAGGTCAAGCAAAATGTGATTACAAATAAGCAAAGTCTTGTAAGTGCAGACAAAAGCGTAGACAAAATGTAAATCAATCATACGAAAGGAAAAATAATATTGTAGTACATGGTCTTGGGCATTTTCAGTCAGAGACCCAGGAATGTGTTCGTAAGACATTAAGTGGTAAGCTAAAACTAAATACCCGAGCTGAAGTTATCCCCTTGGGCAAATCTACACCAGAGTTACCTTTTCCCTATCTCATCAAACTCAAGTCCTTGCAAGAAAAAATAAATGTTTTCAAGAATTACCATAGACTTCGATTGAAATCACAGACGACTTGACTCCTGAACAGCGAAAAAACCGACGTAAACTCATACCAATCCCAATGCAGAAAAAATCCGTAGGTAACAAATTGTATTTTAAATGTGATACTCTATATGTGAACGGACAGGCATATGACAATGACAATAATTTAGAATAAAATTAAGTATAAGTATTAATGAAAAATAGACCTCTCTCTCTCGCTTCAAAAAATATGTGACTTAATTAAATAGTTATGCTGTGCTCATACTTTGACGAATCAATTACTAAACTACTGTATTTGAAATCCAAAAATGAAATATTGAAACGCCGAAAGAAATCAACTTCGATATGTCAAATAATATGTAACTCGATGTAATTTGTATGAAACTTATGATTGGGCTTCGGCCATGTCAAATAAATTAATCTCTGATCTGAATGTATTCAAGAAGTACAATGCTTTTTCTCCTACTCAAATTTTATGTGTATCCATGAATTGAAGTGAAGAGTTAGAGCGGATTTTATTAAATTTTAGTTAATAGTCAAATGGAAATGAGTTCACGACGTTCTTGTTTTGCGTCAGTTACAATTTATTTATAATGACTTTATTTAAGCATCAACTAATATAAAACCAGTTGCAACGGTCAAGACCCTCATACCATGCAACATTCCATCCCTAGTTCCAGTTATCTTTGGAATTCTCTGACCATGTCTCGAGACCAGTCTACGTTTATCTTATAATTATGAATATTATTATTATGTAATACATTTATATTTATGTAATTAAGGATTAGAGGTCATTGCTTGTCTCGTTAGGATTTTACAGAGTATGAAGACTGGAGGAAAGGAAGTCAGTCGGAATCTAGAGCTTCACCTGGTAAATTGTGTCAGTGTCCGTGTACAGATTACATAAGCCTCTGAATGAGACTTGTTGGTTTACTGTGTAAACCAAGCATTACATAATATACACGTATTGGGCAAATAATTATTCTTGTGAATTGGAAAAAGAATATAATTTGAGATTCAGCTCTGACAATTGTGAATAGACAATCCGTGTGTATTGTGTTTATTATTCCAGGGTTAGGATTGTGTTCTTTATTCTTGAACTAGTAAGGGTCTATCTTCGGATTTGGCAGTCCATCGCGGTCATAAGTTGGATTTTGAGAGAATATGACAAGAGATACCCCTATAGGGTTCACAGTAACACTATACATACTCTTGGACTGAACAACTTATATTATTCTCGATTCTTATTGAGAAGACTGTGAAGTGTTAAGTTGGACAGCAAGAATGGCGATGGCGATAACATCTAAACTTACTCATTTACATCTTGTAATAACAATTGTTCTTACACTCACAATGCCATGCTACGAATCTAGGTAGTCCAGTGATGTTCTTCAAGAATATGTAAAAAACAAGTAAAAAAGCAAAATGGTTGTGGAGAAGAAAATATGTTTCCTAACATTCAACCTTCATTGTTCCCGAATGTTGGTCCGTACGTTAAATTTGCAAATTTTGACCGTTCACACCCCATCAGAATTCCACATGAGATCTGGAAAAGTTTGGTATGGCGCCGTTCTTCTAATTTATCCACCGGAGGATTTCTAGTTCACCATCACAATCATGTTGATCATAGAGTATGACACAATTGTTTCGAGTATTGATGGCCCAAACTTTATTGTCCCAATTTTCATCCATATTGTAACATACTCCTGGCTCCATTTGAATCGAAAAAGTTGTTCCTCTTAAAGAATCTACCGCTGAAAGTGAATTAAATGAATCATTCAATCAAAGAATCAAATGTCGAATCAAAATTTTATCAAGGAGTCATATTTTGATATCTTACGATAACTGGTTGGGGCTTTGTTGTCATAGAACGTGACTCCTTCGGTAGAGTATGTCTGTCGCATAGTTGTATTTTGTTGAGACGGTAGTCTGGGCTGATGTCTCACTGGCAATCCCTATGCAAATCCCGAGGATCACAAAGTACAAAGACAAGCGGGTCATCTCGAGGAGTTGGAGTTTGGAGTGAGCAACAAAAATAGACTAAGCTGAAAATATTAATAATCATATTGAATTTGGTCTGTGCGTTCTCTTCGAGTCCGAATTTTTTATCAAATGGAAGCCAATTGGCTTCTTTGTCCATTTATCTGTTTGGACGGACGTGTGTGGTTTGAGGAAATCAAAAGACTGCGGTCGGGTGCGGACAAGTTCAATTGAATTGTCCGCCTGAGGTTAATGTAGTAACACCTCCTGTGCGTGGGTGACAGGGGAACCTAATTTATGCTTGTAAAGGGAATATTTCCGGCAATTCGATGCGGATATTTATCGATATGTCTACAGAGAAATGAGTTGGTCGCTGTTGTGGTCAGCACAATGAAGGTGAATGAATGATGGGTGCCTGTTTTGTGTTTTGCCGACATAGGATTTGAGATCAATCTGAACCACTTCAATAGAAAATCTACTATCAACGGTATCATTCTAAACCCTCATAAAGCCACAAAACAGTCTTGTAAATTTTGAGCATATTGTTTTCATGTTGCAGGAGTACTATCAGGAATAGTAAATAATAAATTGTGACAAGCACAGGCAGTATACGAAAGACTGACAGTCGAAAGACACAAGTTTAGTAGTAAAATATAACAATCACTGACGGTATAGAGAAGTGGGTGTGCGAATCATGACAACCGCAAACCACTTACCGTCGAAAGTGGGTGTTGCAGTAAATGACAATTTCTGACCGTGGAATGTCGGTGTCGTGGTTAAAAATGACAACCACTTACCGTCGAAAGAAGTGGGTTCTGTCATGAAACCTTACAGCAACTGACTGTCGAAAACATGACAAACAATGAGAGTCGAAAGTGGGTGTTGTAAAACATGACAACCACTCACATTCAAAAGAAGTGAGTTTTCTAGTAAAACATGACAATCACTGACAGACGAAATTCGTTAATGTTATAGTAAAATACGACAATGTCTGATCGTTAAATGGTCTGGGTGTTAACCTAACGGTTCAACTGGAAGCCATAAATCAGATTTGATAATTGTCTGGTAAAGCCAAGGGGTACTTGATTACGCTTACCGAATATGAAGTTGATCCCTCAAGTAATTAAACCAGTAAAGTTGAAAGCGCAAATAAACAATAGGTTGATTTTTACTTCCTGAATGTGTGTACCGCATATGAATTTCACAATTCGCAATGTATACTTTTTGCTCCCCTCTGCTGTAGTGCAGAACAAACAGATTTCGGCGCTTCAAGGTGTGTACTTATACGTACTACGATTCCTTTCCTTTTCCAAATTCCAATTTTCTCTAATCTTCAACCTCCGACTCTTCCTGTGCTGTTCGCA
>JAQGCB010001260.1:0-15327 GCA_034698835.1 Protaphorura tricampata | reverse complement strand
GGGTTGCTTTAAAGAGGTTTTTCTCCACTGGTTTTTCCTACTACTAGGGTAACTGTGCAATTAATATGTGAATCCCTATGCCGAATGGGAAACAACTCGCAAAAAATACATGAAATGCACAAGATGTTTCATTCAGCCTCGGCTACGTTAATTAATCAGTCTATTTTTTTTCTTCAAATATTTAATACCTATGTAAAATGCTCACACGAATTGGCATTCGTGTGAGCATTCATTGTCATTTTTCTTCGGAGATTTGGGTTAGCTTTTAGTTTCGCCTAATGACAATGTACCGACAAAACTTTAGCGGACTGTCATGTCGGTATACTTGTCCTTTCTTGTTAAATTGACAATAGTTGAAGCGGTGCGGCGAGGCGAAGTGGTTGAGAGATTGAAAATTAGACGGAAGAAAATAAAAGTGATTCTTGTCACGCCAACAATAATTGGATTGAGAATGTAAAGAAGAAACGAAAATGGCTACGACGTTGTGGCACGGCTACGCTACGGGACTTTCACTTGTGGCTTCGTTCTACTCAACTTTTTTTCTGAAGTTTTCTATGTATGTATAGAATGTATTTGTTAATTTAATTTAATTTAACTCGTGAATTATTTTGACTCACAAAATTTATGCCAAATGTATGAAACTGTGCCATTCGATTTCTCATCCTAATTTATTCTCTTTTGATCAAAATACCGATGTTCTTAAAAAAGCGTGTCTTCAGTTCATTAAAATTTTGTATGGGTACTTTTATTTCTGCCCTAATTTCACTTGGTCACTAGAAAATGTGATTCTTTACCACTAAAAATAATTGTGTAATTTTCAATCCCAATTTTTTTTGTATTGAATTATTGGTGATCGACTTTCTCATCGAGAATTCAATTGTTGCGTACGTATTTTCTGAATCGAATTGTGTGTCATTTTGATTACCTTCTTTTGCACCCTCTCATGAAATCTAATGAAATTTATTTTCTGCTCCAAGCATTCATTCATTGAAGCGAAGATCGACTTATTTACCCTTCTGGGCTGAAACTCCACTGATTGTCACTTCGATTTACCAAACACGGTTATCCCTTAAATAGCATTTTCACGTTTCCTTGCACTTCTACGACACCCCTCTCAATTTTTCCACACTTTTGGTTTTCATCACCAAAAAAAAATCCTTTCAATCAATCTCCATCCAAATGAAAGTAAAAAAAAAAGTAGAAAAGGGTGACGTGGCATCGGCATTACCGCTTACCACGGACTCCCCCAATTTTATGGAGGTTTTAATCCAAAACCGAACCGAACCGAACAACTGATTTTTCAATTTTGTGGAAAAACAGGGAAACGTGCTCTAACAAAATTAGAAGTGTCATCCTGCAGTCTGGTCATGAGTCATTGTGATTTTCGTGCAGCTGTTTGCGGTTGTTATCATTTTTATTACACTTTAGGTGTGAAAGGGGTAAATAGACAACACCCACTACTACAGTGGGATCTCTATATATCAACCTCACTTATATCGTACACCTCTCTATACCGACCAGAATGTCTGGAACGCAAGAACTCCCTTTGCATACACTTCTTTCTTTATTCCACTTTCTGTATATTCAACTTTCTCTTTATTGGACACATTTTGGTCCATTTTTCGGGTTCGGCATATAGAGAGTCCACTATATACTTTTTTTTCTCCAAGTATACTATGAATTTTCACAAAATCGAAAGTAGATTAACATTCGTATGCAGAATTCTAAGCCAAAATGAGGACACCATGGTGTTTCAGCTTAAGCTAAGCCTTTGCTAGTACAGAAAACCCGTGCCTTTACATTACATTGGAAAACATTCCCAAATTGTTTCTGGTCTTTTTTCCGAACTAAACCTTCTTCAGACGAAAAAAAAACTTTGGATGGTTCGAGTTTATTTTTACCTTTGATAAATCAGGCGTGTAAAAATCGTCCCAAGTTGAACTTGTGCCTTAGCCTTAGTTAATATTTTGGATTGAAGTTCTGTGCTCTGTTTTCTGTACATGCAGACAGATGGGAAATACAAAATACAGTACAGATGAGTATCTAGTGAATTGAATAGGAATTTTTCCAAGAAGATTCTTCAAAAGAGGAACATCCCACTCTCTCTCGGGTTCCCAATTTTAAAAATGATTACCCCCGTCCTGGTCCTGGTTTCCTCCCTCCTTCCTCGTTAGCAAACGAAAAGCACCAACCTGAGAATTTATGTATGGTTGGATGGGTTTAAAAAGGAACCAAAACTTATTTCCCTATTTTAAAATCCTTCGTTTAGTTCAATCCATTTATCGCCTTTTTAGTTTATAATTTAGCTAGGTACTTTTTTAGGCTTATCCAAAAAATAATGATAATGGGTGTCTCTGTTCTTACACCCAAAATATATTTTGTAATAATAATCCTAACAGTTGTATCATATGGCGGAGTGGTACAGGTGTACGGATCGCTCTTACTGTGCTGGGGTTCAATTCCTCGGACATCCTCTCCTCCAAGTTGCTTTAAAGAGGTTTTTCTCGACTGGTTTTTCCTACTACTAGGGTAACTACATAATTAATATGTAAATCCCTAGTCCAAATGGGAAGCAACCCGCAAAGAGACACGAAATGTACAAGATGTTTGATTCACCATCGGCTATGCCAATTAATGATTGGATTTTTTAAAAATAATAATCCTTAGAACATAAAGAAATTGAAAGTCCTGTGTCAAATGAAACTGGTGTTGTCTATTTACCTCCTCCACGAAAAAAAAATCAATTCAGATATTCGAGGATACTCTCAAACTTAATTTGCAAAGGGGAATACGAACATGTACATAACATAGCATTATAAATAAAGTAATCAATTTTAAGAGTGTCAAAAGAGTAATTAGTAATTTGTGCTCGGAGAACAACACATTATACAAAGTACAATGTAGTAGCAGTGGAATCAATCCATGATGCTCTGAAATCCCTGGAGCAAAATTCTAAGCCTTTCCTTTGCAGAAAATAGAAGTAGTTGCATTAAATTTTGCTACTATGTACTTCGTCCTAGTCTCCTATCCCTAGTCATTGCTCTCTAACAAATAATTTGCCTACGGCTAGATGGGAAAATGAGCCTTCCATTTACTACTGGCTACTGTAGCTACTTATACTCCCGGGATTATTTGAATTTGAGTTATGCCTCCACCCACAGTCACAGTCACAGTCACATACATTTTGAACCCAAAAATTAACACAATAGAAAAGACCTTACCATTTCCGCAATACATTTTGGGCGTAAAATGTCTATTTATTCTAAAAAAATCACAGAAAGGGAATAACCATAGATAGATAACCATAATAACCATTTTGTCTTACGGATAGGGTTATCTCTATTTCGCCTAAGGAAGGTACCCCTAGTAGTAGGAATAAACTAAACTTTCTTAAATTTTCGTTAACTACAACCCATATTTGGTAATTTGCGTTTGAAAATATATTAAACGCCAATATCCAAGTTTTTTGTACACAATTTAAGTGCATGGTACGTTTTGGGCAGTGTAAATAAAATTACACGTTGAAATATAGTTCTTGGAATTAGGTCGCGCGGGAATCGAAATCGGCCATGGAGTTTTGGTTTAGGTATACCGGTCCCGGTCGGTATACGTAATTTATATACAAGTATATGTTTGTAATTACCCAGGGATTGGAGCAGAGAAGTCTAATTACTATTGAAATCCAAGAGGTTTTTGAGTGTGTAATTAGGACAGGGGAATTAATACTTCCTTTTGCCTTTAATTACCTCATCATTGAACTTAATGTGCATTGTGTTGCTCTGTTGGAGTACTGAGAGTACACACACAGAGTACCGCTGGGAATTCGAGTACAAATAAACGGTTCGGTGGTACAGGGTGGTTTCATAACAATTACAACACCAGACACATTTCCACTTCCTAGCAGAAGCTAAGTCATTCGTATTTCGGTACCACCCTGTACAGAAAAATTGTACAATGGAATTGTGTACGCGTACAGGAAAAGTAACGTAATTTTTTTAAATTATTTAAGACGTCTAATCAACTTGTTCATTTTTAATGAATGCGGAATAGACGGGCGACATACTCAAATATCTTAATTGCTAGCGTTGGCTTGGCCTCATCCACATCCACCCATTTTTTTTTCTTCGTTCCAACTGGTACCTAGCTATTAAATTTTGTACATATTGTTCCTGGAAACTTAATTCTGGCTGGATTTGGCATTTGGGACAATTACAATATACAAAATTAAAATGTCAATTAGAAAACGACGGTATGGTTGCGTATGGCGTATGTACATGCGAGGAACGAGTTTAAACTGAAGTCGGAAGACAATGAGCACAAATCAATTTGAAAAATGTGTGTATTTAGTACATATTTGTCCTGTTTACATTACAAATACCTCCAGAATCAAATTAAAAAATGTTAGTAGGTCGCTTGGACACAAAATTCCTCAAAATAATAGCCTACTCGGAATATTTGGAGAATTTTAAACTCAAGAAAATCGTTAAACAATTTGTACATTCCAGCCAGTTTTAATTACAAATATTTTCATGGCTTTTCCGGACGTCGGTTTTAAAATAGGACTTTCCCATTAACTTTTTCCTACTACTAGGGGTACCCTCCTTGCATATATATGAAAATTGAGGGCAAATCAATTTTTATTAAAAGTAGTACCATTAGGGTAGCCCATAAATACAGAATGTATCAAATTGGCTCATAATTCATAATTTACAGTCTAATATAGGAAGGAATTTGGGCAGGCACTAGGTTAATTAACCTTTTTTATTATTTTTTTTTGCCAAAAATATTTGCTAGCGCGGTTCGGTTCGGTGTTTGGTTTCTGGCCTGCCTGCCTGCCTGGCTGAGCTTGAACTTTTCAAATATTGAACTCTGAGATTGTAAATCATGTTTGAGGAGGCGAATGCGAGGCCATTAGAGAGAAACTCATTTGTGGTATTCCAGAACTAGACTAGGACCAGGTTCTCCCACTTAACCACATGGGAATGCTAACAACCCCGAAAATAGTACATACGTACATATGTACATATGTACACACACATTTGAACATACCATACAGTAGTTCGGGACTAATTAGAATTCATGGTGATCTGAATTATTTGGAGTCTTCGCTACGTGCATAGCATAGCATAGCATTGGCATTAGCAATTGGCATGCGTGGGGGGAAAGAGTCAAGTCCTTAAGGCATGGCAGACAGCATGGCAGTCAGGCCAAAGAATGTTTCAAATGTTGTGCGATAATTACATCGATTCTAATTGCTTCGAATACTTACTGAACCACACTCACTACTACAGCTACGCCAAATATATACCCAAAAATAAAATAGGATTATACGTAACTATGACAGGATGAGATTGTACAAATATTTACAAGGTGGTTCATAAATAGTGTTTGAACCCCAAGTGGTTCGTATTACCAACAATCATGGATTGTTGGAGTTAGGTGCAACTTGACTATAGTTGGTGAGACTAAATAAGAACTGATCAAAAGACAACTGCTGCTATTTGAAGGGTTTTTTATTTAGCACCTTTTTGGAATTAGAACATTGAGTTTAACTCCACATATGAGCATGTACTCCTTATGAAGGCAAATACAGACTGAATTGAAGGAGGCGTATTGAGCACACTTCCTGGAAAAGCATGCACAGATTCAATTAGCTCAAGAAATTGTAGATGGCAAAGAAATGTCAAGAAAATTAATAATACAACTAATAAATCAAATAAATCTATGTTGACGCCGAACATATTCCGCCCGCAGGGTTCCTCTGGAACCATGAATGATGATAATGGAATAAGTCACTGAATGTACAAAAGTTTGAAGTTAATCGTAAAAGGGTAATGGGATCAACTTCACGATAGGACGTCTTAGAATTGTTCCACTTTTGTTCTTTGAATTGACATTAGTCTTAATGTCACACACTCGCACTTTTCCATCCGCTCCGGGATGGATATGAACAATTCTACCCAACTTCCATAGATTGGGTTTGAATGATGAGTCGTCGTCTCGAATCAGAACTAACATCCCAACTTCCAGATTGGTAACTGGTTTGAGCCACTTGGGACGGGTATGGAGGAGGGTTAAGTATTCCGTGGCCCATCTCTTCCAAAAGTGTTGAGACAGTTGTTGAACCAACTGCCAGCGGTCAAGACGACCAGGTTTGATCTCTGAGAGATCACGTTGGGGTAAAGAGATGAGCGGTCGGCCAACCAGAAAGTGCCCAGGGGTCAATGCTGACATGTCGTTTGGGTCCGATGACATTGGGGTCAGGGGACGTGAGTTGAGGGCAGCTTCTGTTTGACAAAGTAGAGTTTGAAACTCCTCCATGGTTAAGGAACGATTGTCCATGATTCGGCTCAAATGCTTCTTCATGGATTTTACGCCTGCTTCCCAAAGGCCTCCGTGGTGAGGGGAATGGGGAGGGTTAATGTGGAATGAAATCCCGTCGTCGGCTGCTGCTTGAGTCATGGCTAGCTGATGAGACTTGGACTGCAGAAAATCCTGAATTTCCTTCAGGTCATTTTTTGTACCAATAAAATTGGTACCACCGTCGCAATAGACGTCGTTGGGTCGTCCTCGTCTGCTCGTGAACCGATGAAGGGCTGCTGTGAAAGCATCTGAGGTTAGACCAGTTACAAGCTCTAAATGTATGGCCTTGGTAGCCATACAAACAAATAAAGAAACGTAGCACTTTATTTGTGGGGGTTTCCGCCCGGTACGAAGTGAAAGGATGAATGGGCCAGCATAATCCACTCCAGTTTGTTGGAATGGGTGCGTGGGGTTTACTCTTGAACTGGGAAGTTGACCCATAAGTTGGTGCGAAGGCACAGCTGAATGACGGAAGCACGTGGTGCAATTGCGGATGATTCTTTTCACGGGTCTGATACCCGCTAAAATCCATACATTCTCCCGGAGGAGTGACAAAAGTAGCGAAGGACCCGCATGGAGTCCTTTGTAATGATGAAAGCGGATGAGTGCATCCACAACGTTGTGATTTGTTGGTAGGAGGGCAGGGTGTTGGGATTGGAACGAAATGTTGGCATTCTTGAGTCGTCCACCGACTCTGAGGACTCCTTGGTCGTCCATGAAGGGGTTTAGGGCACGGAACCGAACTGGAAAACTCTCCGGGTTCTCCTTCAGGAGGTTAATTTCAGGTAGGAATGATTCCCACTGCACGAGTTTTACAATGGTCACGAAGGCCTGTTCCAATTCGTCCGCTGAAAGGGATGACCCAACTGGACGGGTTTTTTTGGGGTGAAGTGAACCACGGGCTCTGGTACGACTGATGAATCGGAGGCAGTATGCTATGATACGTCTCATCCTTGGAAAACTCGAACAATTATCGATGATTGAGTTGAGAGGGAGGTCTTCCGTGGGGATGAGGGCTGATACGTGTGCTGAACTATGTACATTATCGACTGGTAGAGTGGGAATCTGGAGCCAGGGCGGTCCATGAAGCCAAAGAGGATGGTTGAGTAGCTCTAAAGCCGAGATACCCCTAGAGGCACAGTCGGCTGGGTTTTCCTGTCCCTTGACGTGTCCCCAATGCTGGGCTGGAAAGAGGGAAAGAATTTTAATAACTCGATTTAGTTCAAAGATCGGAAGCTTCTTGTCCACATTAATTCTTCCCAACACAACGGTTGAGTCTGACCAGCAATGGAAACTATTGAATTTGATATTGGGGAGAGCTTTTTTCACCGTGTCCATTAAATTGCACAAAAGTACAGCGCCACACAACTCCGATCTTGGAGTAGATTGTTTTTTGATGGGAGTCACTTTAGTTTTTGCTGTGACGAGCTTAGTTGAAACTCGTCCCTCCTCATCCACAACTTTTACATAAACACAGGCCGAATAGGCCAGGTCACTGCCATCACTAAATCCATGGAGTTCAAATGTTGAACTCTTGCTTGAGGGGTGGGGTTGTTGACAGATATTTCTGTCCAACTGGAATTGATGAAGGAATGGTAATTCCTCGACGTACTTCTGCCATTCTCTGTGAAGGGCTAAAGGAAGGGGTTGATCCCAATCCAACTGTTGTGACCAAATTCGCTGCATGAGGATTTTGGGTCTGACGGTGACTGGTGACAGCCACCCTAGGGGGTCAAAAGTACGGGCTATTGTTGATAGGACTGAGCGTTTTGTGGTCACCATGTTCGGCTCAGGGAGTCGAACACTTACTTGGAATGTGTCTTGCTTTGAATTCCACATAATGCCAATAGTCCTTACTACTTGATTTTCTCCTTCGGTAATATCGAGGGAGACTGATGTATCCAAGAGTTCTCTTGGGATTGACTTGAGTACTTCTGGACTGTTTGAAGTCCACTTGGTGAGTTTTAGGTTCCCATTATTGAGAACTTGACTGAGTTGACCCTGGAGTTCCAAGGTTTTTTCTACTGACTGACCCCCCGACAGTAAGTTATCCACTAGGAAATGTTCCTTGATAGTTTGGGCTGCCAAGGGGAATTGTGCAGAGTGGGACTCTGCTAACTGATGAAGTGCTCTGATGGCAAGGAACGGAGCACAAGTAAGACCAAAACTAACCCTCGTCATTCTCCACACTTTCACGGGTTCCTGGGACGTTTCCCGCCACAAAAAACGTTGGAAATCCTGGTGCTTCTTAACAACATGGGTTTGTGGATAGAATTTCCATATATCGGCTGAGATAGCAATTTTGTGGGACATGAAGTTGATTAAAAGTGGATGAAGATCCACCTGTAGTTTGGGACCCGGGTGAAGAACGTCGTTGAGGGATTGACCGGAGGTCGTCTTCATGGAAGCGTCAAAAACAACCCTGTGCTTGGTTGTTGTACTGGACTCATTCACTACCACATGGTGGGGAATGTAGAATGAATCGGAATTTGCTGTGTCGAGTTCCTCTAGGGGAACTTCTTCCATGTAACCGAGGTCTTGGTATGTTCGCATGTATTTTACATACACTTCTTTGAGGTGGGGCTCACGGGTGAGTTTTGCTTCCAATTTACGGAAACGGGACTGGGCTGCTTCTTTTGAATTCCCTAACTCTGGAGTGGGAGTGTTGAAGGGAAATTCCACTGTATATGACCCGTCCTGGTTAACTGTATGAGTACTGAGAAAATGTTTCTCACATTCCACATCATTTGATGACATGGGCTTAGGTTGAGGAGCTGGCTCCTCTAGTTCCCAAAACTTGTTCATTGTGTGACTTAGGGGATCGTCATTATCCCTACATGACACGTGATGTGTCCTTACCACCAAATTGGAGGCTGCTGATACTGCAGGGGATGATCCTGTGACCATCCATCCGAATTTTGTATTCCATGCCACTGGGGCATCTGGATTTGAGAAGTCCTCAATTTTCTGAGGAAGCAAAATATGACCCGATTTGAGTCCACCAAGCAGAATGTCTACTTGTCCAGGTTTGAAAGAATTGGGGTCGCTCAGTTGGAGACCCGTCAGATGAGGCCAATTCCCTTTGCACTGGGCCTTGGGAATTAGTCCAGTCACTTTGTTCATAATTAGAGGAACAATTTCTAATGAATAGTCACACGTTAGAGATTTTAAGTGAATGTTCACTTTCCCCTTGCTTGGGGGAGCCTTAATTCCTCCAATTCCACTCAAACTCACACACACCTTGTCCCGTTTGAGTCCTAGTCGACTCACACAATTTTCAGTTATGAAATGTGACTCGGATCCTGAGTCCACAAATACACGACACAATTGATTTTGTCCTTTAATGTCAAGAACTGAAACTAAAAGAGTACCCATAATTGTGATGAGCTCTTTCTGTTTGATGGGAACACAGTGTGCAGATACTAAACTGGATGAAGTGGAGGACTGAATTCCTCCTGCTGTAGGTTGTGGAGTGAAAGTTGAGTGGTGTGGTGAGGCCTGGGTTGGGGTTCCCTCCATATGGAGAAGGGTATGGTGCTTTCGCTGACAATTATGACAACGACTATTCGATTTGCATTCCTTACTTCCGTGACCTTTCTTTAAACAATTAAAGCAGAGTCTG
Organism: Protaphorura tricampata; assembly: GCA_034698835.1. NCBI lineage: Eukaryota > Metazoa > Arthropoda > Collembola > Poduromorpha > Onychiuridae > Protaphorura > Protaphorura tricampata. The sequence goes on along the minus strand of JAQGCB010001260.1, from coordinate 5,342 downwards.
TTCTTTTGGACAATGTCTCTTCGCTCTTGGAGATTCTTAGCCGTCAGTTCAGTACACTGAGAAGTGGTGTGGTCGTCAGACCCGCATAGGACACAAGATTTCTTGAACTGTGTGGTGTTGGCATGATGAGTGGATGATGATTTTTTAGACGAAACTGATGATTGATTAGTGGTGGGGATTTGCATAAGGGCTGCTGCCCGTTCTTCCAAGAATTTTGTAAATTCCACCAAGGTTGGGAATTCGGACTTAGGTGCTAGTGCCCACCACTTCTTCGTCTCTACATCCAATTTCTTAGTGGCCAAGAATATGAAGAGAAGGTCCCACGTGTTTGGGCCTCCTAAATTGCTGATTGACCTTGTCGTCTCGTTTAAGGTGTCTAAGACCTTACGAATTCCGGCTGCTGACTCCTCCTGCGGCTTAAGGGAATGGAATTCCTTTAAGTGTGAGAAAGCGATTTCTTTCTTGTTGTTGTACCTGTTGCAGAGGTCCTTCCACGCTGTAGTGAAATTCGCATCAGTAGGGGAGTAGGAAGAGATGACCATTGCAGCATCCCCTGTCACTTTTGTCAAAAGGAGTGCCATCCTGCTGGCACCGGAAGTAACTTTCTCCACATTGATTTTGTGGACGAAAAGATCGTGGAATGCAGTCCATTTTGAGAACGTACCGTCAAATACTGGAAGGTCGACTTTCTCCTTGAATGGAGTAACGGTAATAGGAGGGGTACGTGCAGCGGTCTTGGTATTAAGAATTGTTTTTACCTCAACGTAACTTCGTTCAAGTGCTTGGCGGATTGACTGAAGAGTGGGTTTGTGTCTGGCCCAATCTTCATCCGTCTCGCACTCATCATATGTTTGTTTTGTGATGGTTTTGATGTCGCTTAGGAATTCTGCTACTGTGGACAATGTGTAGTCCACTTCTTCCACGGTCACCGCTGCCTTGTCCCAAGCAACTATTTTTGCTTGGACCTCCACGTAGGATTCCTGAATACACTCGCGTTGTTTTTTCAAAGCTTTTAATTCGTCTGAGTCCTTCCTAGAGTCTGTTGGAGCCATGGTCACTTCTTCCTCGTTCTCACTGGCACTCACAAATATTATATCAAAGTCGTTTGGACTTGTTGGATTGTCTGAGTCAGAACTACTGTCTGACATACACTTTCACACGATTGTGACTGGCACAAAATGTTTTTTGAACCGATTGGTTCAACACAAATGTCAAAATGTGAACGGTTACGTTCAACCAAAATCAAAAATGTTGTACAATGAACCGATAGGTTCACCCAAATAGCAAAAAATGTTTGAACCCCAAGTGGTTCGGATTACCAACAATCGTTGATTGTTGGAGTTTAGGTGCAACTTGACTATAGTTGGTGAGACTAAATAATTCCGTATTCAAAAGACAACTGCTGCTATTTGAAGGGTTTTTTATTTAGCACCTTTGAGAATTAGAACATTGAGTTTTAACTCCACATATGAGTATGTACTCCTTGAGAAGGCAAATACAGACTAAATTGAAGGAGGCGTATTGAGCACACTTCCTGGAAAAGCATGCACAGACTCAATTACAAGAATAAATTGTAGATGGCAAATAAATGTAAAGAAAATCACTAAGATAAAATAATAAATCAAATAAATCTATGTTGACGCCGAACACCCACTGTTCCCTTATTTCCATCCTTATAATTTCAACTGTATTTTTACGGATTCAAAAGTTCACGTGCTCTTCTATCGAAAATAATCATTAATTTCTATTAAACATATTTTTCCTTTCAAAATAGAGAGAAGATTTTTTGCATCACCTTAGGTTACAGAGTCTACTCGGTTTCTGGAAACGTCAATTCCGCGTAATCCACACGAATTTGCGAAATTATGCTACGAACGAATCATTGAGAAAATGATAGCGATGATTATAACTCATTATATGACAATTTGTCCTGAGTGAGTAGACGACTGATGAAAGCTATCATCATCTACAATTCTTCTGAAACGATACCATCAACATGCACGCCCGTGCATGCAACCGTGCAACCAGCCATCCAAATAAATATCAACGGACACCACAACCATTGCAAAAATCGGGTTGAGTGTTGTTAAGGACTCTGTAATTTGTTGGTTCTCCGTATTTTTTGCTCAATTATTTCTACCAATAGAAAGGATACACTTTATGATTACCTCCATTTTCTGTATTATAACCTCTCACTACCAATTAGTTATTTATACTCATGTGATTTCGTTCAAGTCGCGCAATTCAGGATGCCGAGCGTCACTAGTAACTAGTAACATGCAAGACGAGTTCCGTTGCTATTCAAGTTTCCAAAAATTGCCCAATCACATTTTGCAAGTCATACAACACGCGGGCAATGGCCGTAGTTATATTACACGAGGAGAAATTCACTGCGGAGAAAGTCGGTGAAAGTCTTTATGGCCCAGTCGAAGTTCAGTCAAGCCTTCTTACCCTCAAACCCTCAACAGTTTGAGTTCAACACCAACCAACCATCTAGAGTTACAAATTCCACAACGTGACAAAGGTGTTCCAATTTTTTCCACCTCCCTCAACTTTCTTCCTAAAAACTAAGAAGGACTGGAGGCAGACGATTCAAAAGTGAACTGTGGGCTCTTTAATCTCAAAAATCTTCACAAGGAGACCACTTTTCATGTAAAATTGTAGAAAACCCAAAGATTTAATTCTGAGGTTGCCTGAAGTATTCAAAACATAAATATAACGGATTTGTCGTGGAAATGACGACATGATGAAATTGTATAATTTTTTGAACCATTTTAACCCTATATTTCTGAGAACCCGTTAATCCTGAACATTTTAGGTGTATTCTGATTCTGTGGATGACACTGCAATTGGTTTCCTTGTGAAATGAAGATTAATGAACCAGAAGACAAAAGTTTAAGAGTTCTCACCACATTTCTATCTTTAGACATGAATCTGGTCTCCTTAATTTCCATATATATTATTAGGTTTCTTTCCAATGGGCCAAAAGAAAACTGCATGGAGAAAACTTTTTTCATGCAAAATGAAAATGCAGATTTTGCAACAAATGAAAGTGTAACTTTCACAGTAAATTCCTGTATAAACAAAAATCTTGAATTATTCTGTGTAACTGCTCTCTTGCATCCACTTACAGAGTGACGCGGGATTCGCCTAGCTGTACTTAAATCATGAATTCCTTTGGCTCATCTAAATTCGACGAAAAGACTCAAGTCTTCGTCGTTGTTTTCCCATGAACCGAATCCAGTTATATTCGTAGCAGAGGATACAATTCAAACTCATAAAACTTGTAAACGAATTACGCTATAAAATGAAAGGGACCGAGAGTTATAAGTACGATTTGGGAACTGGAAGTCTTGTAAGCGTCTGTTCACATTGCCATTGCCAGTGGCATATTCACTTCAGCTTCCACTTCAGGAAATGTACACAGTTACACCGGTCGGTGGTTCCAGTATTTTAATTTCGAAGGGGTCAGAGGGGGTTCTTGTTTTTCAAAGAGTGGTTTTCGTGGCTGACAGTATGATACTATTGAATTTTTTTCAGATTTTTGTATTTGAAATTGATCAATTCACCTGAGAACCTCAATTTTACACCCCAGTTTCGGTCCCCCGACACAGGTACCACTTTAAATTTAGCACAACGCCAAATATTGGCGAAAATCTTCTACTTTTTTTAAAAAAAGTGGGGTATGGAATTTACCCCAAAACCTACATCCCCACTTGAGTTGAGTTCTGCCCTGTCCGGTGAAAGGATTTTGGCGGAGAAAACACCTGAAACGTTGTTGAAGCCACCGTCGGGAGTCCTATCCATTCCATTGGAACATAAAATGGAGAATGTTTTTTGAGACCGGACGACTAAAGGGAAAAAAGAAGAGTGAAGTCAATCCATAAAACGACTCCTCCTTCACAAGTATCATCATCCTATTTCCATTCAGCAATAAAAACGTGGATTTTCTCCGTCTCTACCCTTTCCTCCGAATTCTAAACCTTTCTTTTATTTCCTTTATAACTTTCACTGGCTAAGTGCTACCGCTCCGGCAAACCCAACCAACCGACTTCAATCAAAAAAAAGTATTGCAGAAACGAACGGTACATGGACTGGACGTAGTTGTCACTGGAAAAAGGTCAAATCGAAAACGAATGGTCAGTAAAAGTTTAGTATAATCGAATAGGAGGTCAAATGACCATTAAGTACTTCGTTCAATCGAGAAACTCAGTTACGATGTCATCAGATGAATAAGTAACCAAAGAAATTATCTGGGTAATTTTGTACTGTAAAAATGCGACGCACTAGATTCGGTTAATTGACAGAAAATTACAGTAATTGGTATTTGGTCTATTGTCGGATTCGCTGACATGCCTGTAACATTTGTACCGGTTTCGATTGTATGTATTTGTACTTGTCAGGTTTCTACAGAATAGAACAGCACTTTTGGTTCTTTTTTTTTTGTTGAAAAGTGCAACGAGGATGACAATACATACGTACGATTCAATGGAATTGAATACGAACGATTCGATTGGACTTGACAATTCAACTGTTGTCGTATGTCGATTGTGGTGAATTCGAATGGAGTCAAATGGGAGGGTATGTTGGTTGACTTGACTGCGAATGGCGAATGGCTTCTCATAAAATTACTTCACTTATTCTCATTTTCTATTGTATTATTTGTTCCTACCGGAAGTCCCGGATTCATAACCTGTTTTTTATTATTTGACATTTGGTTTCGGGTCACACTCACACACTTACTCTGTTCGTGACTTGAGTTTAGATTTTGTTCATAGAATCCGAATCTGAGGAATCACTGGGGTTAAAGTTATGTTATTGTGATTGTGAGACTTGTAAAGGGTCAAGAGTCAGCAGGGATGGTCAATTAAGACACGAAACGTCGAGATAAGCCCGTGATTCCAATTATGACATCGGGTTAAAAAATATGAAATTACCCTTTGTACATTAAATAAAATAACATGTATTTCCGAAACAAGGCTGGCTCTAATTTCCACGAATGTTTCGGTTTTTTATACCTTACAATATTTCCCGGAAATACTAATGAATGAAATTCTTAGACAGTTCTTTGAATCTGTTGTTGTTGACTGTATTAGTCTGACTGTTGAGTTTCGTTAAGACTATTTATGCAACCAAAATATGCTTTCATGAAGGACAAATCGTTTCGGCCTGAAACAAAATTGTAATTAAAATGTTGTCTTGTCCAGATTGAAATCATTAATTTATTATTACATTTTTTCATATTTTCTTTAACATATATGAGAGCACAGTCACGAACAAACACTACATGAATATTGATACATATTATATGTAGTACACTTTGAGAGAACGCATCATAGATC
>JAQGCB010001259.1:0-15332 GCA_034698835.1 Protaphorura tricampata | reverse complement strand
TTTGGAGGAGTTTCACTTCAGTTTCCATTACTGTAAAAAGTATAACCAAAACTTACAAATATTTACCATTTTTTTCACAGGGTTAAAAATTTCCTATGCAGGATCATAAAATTATATTTAATCAATACTAAAATCCATTGGGAGTTATATAATGAAAATTATGTCAGAAAAATCACAGTTTCCGTTTTGAAACAAATGTCCAGGAGTCTCAATTGCTTTCCAAATAACTTCGCCTGGTATTTAATTCCGTTGTGTGACTCTCTGGACAAGCACATGCGCACGCGCACGTCAAGTTCGTTTTTCGTAAGCGTTTGTACCAGTAAATACCAAATACCATTTCCGGCGCTGTTCAAGTGTGACCTTTTAGAATTAACTCTTTAATTTCAACTTTTCAACATTAATCTAAGAAACCAAAAACTTTACTTCAAATCCTATTCTAATATTTCCTGTTAGTTTTTGTGCTATTCGTTCATAGTTCAAATCCAAATCCAACTTACTCAACGAGTCGTATTTCGTATATGCTTGTCCCCGAGTTGATCCAAAAATCTCAAATATTCTATACCGAAAACGGTTTGCAATATATTTTGAACAGAATTTTAAGGAATAAAACCAGTGAACTTGAAAGGAAGTTAAAAATATAAAAGTATTATGATAAAAATTCTAGAATATTTATTTATTTATTCAAAAAATGTGAATTTATGGTATTGATGAGTCTGAGGCTGAGGAAGGAGTGTGAGTGGTATTTGGTTTTTACCATTCGATTCTCAACGCGCAGAAGTTCATACACAATTTATCTTTATTCAGCATTTGTCCCTGTGTGGTATCTGGATGGTATGGTGTTTCATTTCAAGTCTGGGTCCTATGGTATAGTCGTCCTCTTTATTACCGCATCGCTTTTACCAATCCCATCCAACACTACCAAAAACAACCCGTTCATTTCTACAATCCCCATGTACATTGTACACATGCAAGGCACTCCAAACTCCAAATGCCCAAATGTTATGCAATATCCCATGGGTTTATCCCTTATCTCATTTCACACACTTGTTTGTGTGTTATTTTCCTCTCAATTCATTTTGCCCAATATGCAATATTATGGACGAGAGAAAATAGAGAAATAGATTTGTGGAATGTAATTTCATAAATCTCCCCATTCGCAAAGAAATAATACGACGGTAAGTGTTTAGTTAAATTGTTACGAAAGATGAATAATCGGAATTAAATTACCATAAATTGGCCAGATCAAGCCTTTGAGATCTTAGATGACAAGTATTATAAGGTCAAGGTCAAGTACCTTAAGATATATCCGGGGAATCACAACCAAAATCACAACGGCATAGCTATTATATTTTGTGTTACACCGGCTTCCATTCTATCCAACTCCTTGGACAGTTAACTTTTCCGACCCTATTTATTTACCGAATTAGATGACTGTCCATGTTACATGTGTATTTCATTCAATGTATACATACATAGTATATCTTCCTATGTCAAAATCTTTCATACCTATATATGCTCTGAAGAAATTAAAAATGAGATCCGAATTTTGAATTTCGTAAATGTAAAGTCCCGAGCAGAAACAATGGTTAGTATTTTTCCTGTAGAATTTTATTGAAAAAGTAAAGAGGATTCTGCAAAAAAAATTGCACAGAAATTATACAAATCTACAATTTCGACAACCTTACTTAAGGAAAAACATGCACCCGTCAGTAACTGTAGCCAAATCAGCAAAAAGCTCTCACAAGGAGAATTAATTGAATTAATTGTGCCAAACCAAAATACGTGAAATGTGATTTGTGATTCCGATCATTCATAACCTAAAGAATAAGCACATATTTTTTCTTTCCGAAATAAAGAAATTTTATTCGGCCACCGCGCACCGTCCTCCAATATCTACGTCAAACAAGCTCAAGTGACAAGTACGATTTTCTGAAATCATCACTATATCTTTTGAAAAACGATCTGTATTGCATATTTGCATACCAAACATTTCTCACTATTGCCTTTTTCAGAAATGACCATAATGACCAACCAACCATCTACTAGTAGTCTGATAGCAGTAGATTTATTCACAAAAAAAAAATAATATTAAAAAATTTTCAACCGTCTTGCCATAAACTTGGATGAAAGAACTCTTAGTTGGTATTGGTACACACAGTACCAGAGCGTCCATGCTGTCCACTACTACTACGGGTACCTTCCTTTTCTGGAATATGAAGCAGTCTATCCTTCTAAAAAAATGTAGTACAGGACAACGACGGCGAAGGCATTTTCACCACCATCAGCATTCAGCAGTCTACCTCCGCTTTTTCAGAGAATGTCATGTCAGTAAATATGGCTGAGAGTGTGTTTATGATCCACCCTGTACTTAAATCCGTATGGAATACTTAGCCACTGCTTCTGCCAGCCCACAATTTCCGTGAAATCTCTCCTCGTGTAAAATCGCCATCTGTGTGTGCTCAGTTTTCGTTCAAAGTCAAATTTTTTTTTTCTAAATTGATATGAAAAAAAGCGTAGACTTTCTCCTTGGGCAAAGTGCGAGTCAAATCACCTCAGTTCCTCCTCAACATTTCTGCCCCATTTTCCCCTGTGGTAAAAAAGTGAAGAGGTCGCGCGCTCGCTGAGAGTGAGAAGAAATTGAAAGGAGTTCAGGAAAAATTAGCATAGACAGACGACAGGACAGACAAGTGCAGCCAGCAAATGCAAAGTGCTCTCCAAAAACTGGTCTGGCAAAAATTAAAATAAAAAACAAGACTGACAGAATTTAAAAAAAAACTGAACAAAAGTTTATTTGTCGTCACTGGTTGATGGTACACGCACGCAGCAAGTGGGCCAGAAAAATTTGGAAGAATTTTTCTTTACCACTTACCAATTTTTGAGGACTGACTGTTGTGTTTTTTTTTTCTCAAAATATATGAAGTATTAGTGATATTTGTTTAAAAAATTGTTAATTAGTTTAGTCAAGTGTTTAGTTAATTAATTTAACTCTAGCAGCTCAAATCAATCACGCACGGTAGCTACTTTTGGATTGGACTTGGTTTTTGGTGTTGGGTAGTTTCGGCCTAAGACTCGTCTGACCTCTGACCTGGCTATTCTCAATGTGTCAAAATATTAATATTAGTTTCTTCAAGAAAAACGTTCAAATTCAATCACGACAACAAAGAGATCATTGATTTTGACTTGTACCTGTACCTAACGGAACGGCATGGAAAAATGTGAGTTCATAATAATATGCATCTTTCTTATTGACATTATTGGTAGGAATATGGGATTTAATTTTAATTTATTCTCTTATATTCATACAATTTTAAAATTATTGTGATGTTGATACTGACACAATGTAGGGCAATAAATTGTAGGATGGTTACCCTTAGAAAGTGATATAGTAATAGTAAGTTAGAATTTAATTTTATGGACCAAAATTCCGAAACCTAACACTGGTTAATTAAAATCCTTATCAATCATATTTATTTCTGATACATTTCAGACTTTTCAATGATAATCCCCTGACTTCCTGATCCTCGGCATTCAAAAAGCAACCTCAACACAAACAGAGTTTCATCTGAGCCACTTGTCGCTTGCTCATTTGCTCAAACCCGTTCTCGTTTCCGTCTGTCATCGTGGACTCATCTTGGGAAGCAGGATATGTCCAGAGCACATCTCAACAAATGGACTCTGGTAAGTATTGTCTCTAATAGAATAATACTGTACAGAGAGGTCAGAATTTATTAATTGTTATAATCTATAAACAATGATCTTATTTTAATTCAGGAAGCCTCAGCCGACCCAATGTGGTCGATTCAGAGAAGTTTTTTCAAAAGTATGAAGCGATGAAAGAAGATTATGACTGCCTACGGAAGAGATATGCCGACCTTATGGCCAGCCATTCAGGCACGGTCAATAAATTGGAACTGGCCCAGGTTTGTTACTGTTTTTTTTTAGTTCAATTTTGTTTTCGTGCTTTGATTCATTGTACTCGGTTGGAACTCAAAGAACTTTTTTTTTTGCCTTTAGGAAGAAGTTAGTCGTCTAAAACAAATGTACGATGAAGCCCACCGTGAGACAAGTACGGCCATTCGTGAAAGGAATGGACTGAAACAACAATGTCGAACAACAATTCAGCAGTGGGATTCAGCTCTTCTGGAGTTGCGTGAATACAAGGAAGCTTTAGCAAAGGTTGGTTGAACTTTTCAATCCAATGAGTAATTCGTAACGAAATTGTCGCCGAACTTTGACAATCGAATTGGTTGTACATTTTATACAGTCATTTCAAGTTGCAATTTGGTAATTTAATTTGTACTATTTTATGCAGGTTCAACAACAACATGAAGAAGCCATGAAAGAGGTGAATCAAGGAATGGCACGCTCAATAAAGTCAAGCAAAGAGATTAAAAGATTGACAGAGGAGAGGGATGCAGCCATGCAAGAGTACTCTCTTGTCATGAGCGAGAGAGATTCAGTGCATCGGGAATTAGAGAAACTAACGGACGACTTATCCCAAGCCAAGAAACAAATCAATGCGGTAATGACTCAGAACAAGGAACTGCACGATAAAGTTGCTGGTGAGGAAACACTTATTTACTGTCATTTACTCATTAGAATTCAAGGATGGTTCTGTAGAACAATGTTGAATCTTAAAATGTTAAAATGATTTTATATATTGCTGCGTTTCGTTTGAATTTGAATTTATGGTAAGTGGTAGCTTTTCTTTAAATGATATTAAATTGACTAATGGAAATGCCAAAAATTTGCACGTTAAGTGTTAAGAGTTATTACGGTGTTTGGATCGAGTCTTCCAACGGAATATTTTTATTGAGTACAATTTCTACCGTTTACAGAAGCCGGAAAAGAAGTCGAGGTTTCATCTGGAACCCGGGATTGGGCAATCAGTGAGCGAGACAAAATTATGCGAGAGAAGGAAAGTCTTAGAACACTTTGCGAAAGTTTGCGTAGAGAAAGAGATCGAGCTGAATCTGATTACAGAGAAGCTGTGACGACATCTGAAGAAATAAAACGGCAAAAGAATTTGGCTTCAAGGCAATTGAAAGAACTCAGAGATAGACTGGAACTTGAAAAGGAGAATAGATCAATGAGATTTCAATATTTGTCAAATTCGTCAAGCTTTTCGGAATCAAGGGACTCAGCTATTGACTCGGATTTACCATCAGGACACTATTCGATCAAGGTGATTATTTGCTTTCAAGTTTAACAATTATAATGTAAGGACTAAAAAAATTGATGGCTATGTGCTACCTACTACGTTTGAGTTCGCTCGATACCAACCAACTGCCTGTTACTACTGTAGAAATGTTCATTTTTTTCATTGCAGCTACCAAATGTACGCGGTGCAGATCATGGTTTGGTTCTTGAACCTGGAGTTTATATATCACGGATAGTTCCAGGATCGCCGGCAGCAAAGGAAAGCAACTTAAATATTGGGGATCGTGTACTTTTTGTGAGTAGACACTTGATTTTTTTTCTATATTAGATTGTATTACTCTGAATCAACGCGGAATTTTAGGGATTAACCCGTATACAATTTATATTAGATATTTCATAAGAGTCTTGTTAATACAAGAAACCTTTTTTTAGATAAACGACACTCCAATCGATAACGTGCAGGACGCAATTTTGGCCCTTTCTGAAGACATTGATCCTATTATGCTGACATTATCACGGAGCGCCGGACACTTGCCGAGTCCAATTCATCCAACTAAACAACTGAAAGGACTCAATTTAAATGTGGTCGGAATGGGAATCTCCAATAGGCTCTCGAATCATGCATCCATCTCAAATTCATCACTAAAATCTGACAAATCGGATGGAATGCTAACAAGTGGGAGAATGGGAATTGCACACAACTCTGGTAGTCGACATGGTAGTGGAACCGGTGGATCCAGCGGAGGATCAAAATCTGGTGGTGTTCTTCGGGATATTTTTAGAGTTAAATTACCACGTAGGAAATTGTCATCTCCTGAAGTTGAAATTTTGGAAACATTGGATTCGGCAATTGCTTCAGGTGGTGGTGGATCCTCACACAGGAAAGCCCGAAAGAATAAACGGGCTTCTTCAAGAGGAAGCGGTGCTGCCGGAGATACAAACAGTATAAATAAGAATGGAACTTGGCCTAGGGTAATGTTGAACTCAAGAAATAGTTCATGTTCTTACACATTACCCCACAACGGGGCAGGAGGAACAATGACACAACAACATGAGCTTGGAAGCGGTGCAAATGTAATGGGGTCAACAAGTGATCAGCAACAACACTATGCAGTCCCTCATCATGCCAAAATGGATTCCGGTCATTTTTACGCCACCGGTCAATATATACCAAATTCAAATAGCAATAGTAATACAATGTACGTTAGAAGACCAGGAAGTGGAAAGGAAAGGATTTCATTGTCTTCGTTAGGGTGGAATCTTGAACAGCAACAGCAGCAACTACAACATCAGCAACACCAAACATCGAATTCAAAAAGTTCAGGTGCAATTAATAATAGTAGTGGAGGCGGAAATAGCAATAATTTCGGACTGAGCTTGATGCAAGCACCGGTAACTGTTATGAGGAATAGACAAGGGGAGGACAGACTTCGTCAAGGTTTAACATCGGCAACGATGCGAGGAACGTCTGGCAGTCAGTCAGCTCATCACCGATATTCCTTTGGCGTGTTTGACCCTTCTAACATGGGTGGAGGATTAAAAATGGGGAAAGGGTGAGTGAATGAATCAAGGAGTCATTTTGTAAATTTGTTTTATGTTAAAAGCAGATAATATCATCGCTATCAATATATAAGATTAAGGGCATGAATTATTCATAGATATGTATTTGTTCAGCATTCATTATCTTCCAAGATTAGGCCAAGTGGCCAAAGTCAAATGTCTAATTCCTTTTATTGTTGACCCAATCGTGTTTCAGTTTCTTACAATTAGTGTTTTATCGAAAATGTACATTACCATTCGACCATTCCGTCCGATTACTCCGATTGCTTGCTTATTAAATATACGGTCATCCAGTGATTGAAAATATGAGGATGTATTATTTTCGTTCATTTTTAATAGTGATCAGCAGCGGAACAGCGTCGTGCCAACATTGACAATGTCAGACGGGTCAAGCATTGATTTTTCTGTGAAATCTGGAAACATGGACATTCTCGAGTATTACGTGAAACGGAATATCAGTAAGAATCACAACAACAGCAGTGAGAGTGACCATTTGGACAAAGTTGTCACACCTCCTTCTCTGGCTCTAGCATGCTCAGTGGGTTTAGGGAGCGGTGAAAGCAGTTCAAATGGTGAGTGAGCTATAGTTTGAAATACACATGTAGAATACGTTTTTTATCTTAACGTCACAGGGAATACTGGATAAACTAAAAACCGAGGTTTTGTAGTAACCTTCGTCTGTATTTGTGGTGTTTATTTAAACAACCGATTTTTTAAGTTACGTTATGCGAAATAGCGCACTTTTCGTTACCCCGTACCATACGTGTGGAAAACAATTCACCCTGTCTGTGATATCCCAAAGTACATATTGTTAGTTAGTATTATGCTCCACAATTTCAAGGTTAATGGCTTATTTCATTTTTCTGATTGTGGCGTTTATATTTTGTCGTCACTAGTTCCCACCGAGTGTCTGGTTGAAAATGCAATTAAACTGATATGTCCATGGTAATGATAAGCCCAATTATCTGTAATCCTGGTCCTGGTTGAGCTATCTCATCTCTTCCTATGTCGTCGAGCTAAAAAGTTTCTATCCCGACCGACCGTAGGACTTTCGATTTCATGCACTATTTGCTTTTTTCCAATATTTTGTATCTCACAGCGTTTTTCGGATTAGTATTCCTTTTATGAATTTGCATCCTTTTAATGCCTTCACTCGCTGAGATTTGCCAGTTGTATTATTCCTCTAATATTATTATCTGTCTAGCAGTCAAGTACTACACTGTTAGATCTGAAACATTGACTTGCATTTGAATTCTGTCGAATTCAGTTGTCCCGAAGTGTAACAAAATGTCATTTTGACGAGATGACAATTACATGTTCACACACCCTCCACCATCCTATTGCTTATTTTACAAGTGTGCAAATTATATGCGTTCATCGTGCACATTTTCGATGATTTGGTAAAGATAAAAAATGATAGTCTGATTCTGATTGCCTCTGACGACATAAGTGACAGCTGGAACTGGAACTAGTGTTTGACGTACTCGCGAGAAGCTTTCAGTCTGGCTTTTAGTAACGTCAATTAGTTGCTACACATTACAGAGCAAACTTAAATTATAGCTTAATAGCAAACAGTAATCTCGAAATTCTCGCTAATTTTTTAGGAAGTTTGTTTAGTTTTTAATTAGTGAATGGTTGGATTTGTTTAATTGATTTATTTATTTACTGAATTGCTTAGCTTTGTCATCCCCACTCAGCACGGCAAGCACTTTGAATCGTTACTCAAACCGATTTCAACCCCGCTATTCGGGTCATCATCATGACAGCTTACCACCGCCCCTGTCAATGAATGCTCAAATGATCAATCCTATGCAAATTCCTCCAATGTCAATGTCGAAGACAATCCAATCCAGTTCCTTGGGTAGTTCTGGTTTAAAATTTGACCCAAATTTTCAACATCATAGTCATTTTCATGGAAGTCAAAGTGATCAACACTCCTCAACACCCTCAACGATGTCACTTCATTCTAATTCAAATCAAATGTTTCGAAATTCAGGGGATCTTCTTCTACATCCAAGTTACCCCATTGAACCATCTGGGACATTTCCGCGGAAAAAGGAGCCGCAAAGAATCAGAATACCTTCAAATCAAAGTGTAACCAGTAGGAGTTCAACAGAGAAATTTGAGATGAGGAATAGTCCTATGCCAACGTATCATGTTGAGGTGAGATTTTACCCTGCCTGTTCAGGTTTTATAAATTCTAATATAAATCAGGGTATCCATTTCGTAATGTAAGTGGAATAAAATACAAGAGTAATCCCTCAATATTTACCTTAATTAATTTTACTGAGTTAATAAAAAATGGTTGAATAAAAATTATGTTATTAATTAATGCTAACCAAAGCCAAGGCCTGGAACGCATCCTAGATTCAAACGCCGGGTAAAAAAAAATCATATTTATGTTTGTGATTGTTTTGTTGAGATATTTTTTGCCCAAAGGGAAGGATTATCATCTTTAATTTACTGTGTATTTGCACATTTTAGGTGCTTGAACCAGGAAATACTCTCATGGGAAGTGGTTCTGCAGGTGCAAGAATAATCAAGATCGACAAACAGCAGCAAGCCGAACCCCTTGGTATACAGATTACTTGCAAGCCAAAAGGTGGAGGAGTTTTTGTTTCATCAGTGACGGATGGTTCCGTAGCTGCTAAAGCAAATTTGAGGGTGAGAGACCATTGCATTAATTGCCCATGTGCATTAGTTGAGTGAAATCTTCAAAACGTTAAAATAATATAATGTTGTCCTTAGGTGGGTGATCAACTTCTGGAAGTGTGTGGAATTAATATGCGGTCTGCTACCTATGCTCATGCTGCTCAAGTTCTTAAGTCATGTAAAGACAATATTACGATGTTGGTTCAGTACATCCCTGAAAAATTTCATACTTGTGAGTTGAAAATTAGATCATTTAAATTAAAAATATAAGTCCTTACATGGTGCTTAAGTAGTCCAAATGCAGGGTAGCTCCGTCCCTGCAGACTGCGTTTCAATTTCACTGTATTATAACCGTAATATTTGTTTATTTTTAGTGGTGCATGAAAATGGTTCATCTTCAGACGGAGAATTTCCTTCGGACGGTTCCTCATCCTCCGCGGATCAAGAGGATGACAATAATTCTTCAATCTCTGAAAACGAGTCTCGATCTTCTGGTCGATCTGGTTCACCAACACCTTGTAATTCTCCTCAGTCAACCCTTGTACGAAACTCAAAGAAAAATTCTAGTGTTCATAATAAGCCAAGCAATACCGGTATGGCGATGCCCATCAGTGGAAACGTTAGTGGTGGTACGAGCAGTTTGAGTGGTTCTTCTAAAAGTCATCAATCTCAACAACAAAGTCAACACTCACAACAATCACATCAACAAGCCCATTCTGCAGGTCTCTCACATGGAGTCCAAACTCAACAGGACTCAAGAAATACGCACACACCTTCATCGACCTTGACAAGACAAGGTGCAGTTGGAAGTGGTTTGGATACTGCGGATTCTGGAAAAATGAATATGCTCAGCGTTGAGAAACCACGATACCTGACTCTTCAACTGCCAAAAAACTCTTCGAATTTGGGGATTCAATTAGTTGGGGGAAATGTATTTGGAATTTTTGTCTACAGCGTTCAGGCGGAGTCCGTCGCGGATAGATCCGGGCTCAGGTACATAGAATTCTTGAAGGGTGACAGAACTTTCTACTCTTCCAGGATTTAATTTTTAATTTATGTTTGGAAATTTGTTTACAGAACTGGGGATCAAATACTTGAGTACAACGGCACAGATTTGCGACAAGCCACAGCTGAGGAAGCAGCTTTTGAGTTAGCCAAGCCACTTGAAAAAGTTGCAATACTTGTGCAGTACAATATTAAAAGTAATATGTTTTGAATTATTCTTTCTCACTTTATGTTTTGCTTTTCTCTAGTTTTAAATATAATTACTGTCAATTGGAACATGTTAAAACTAAAGGTTAATTAATTCTGTAGGATACAATGAAATTAAGGATCAACCCGGAGATGGATTCTATATTCGTGCACTCTTCAATTATCCGTCTCTCTCAAATGATCCCCATCAAGCCTCGAGTGCACAGGACCAACAGCATTTGAGTTTTCATAAAGACGAAATTCTTTATGTTGACAACACCATGTTCAATGGAAAACCTGGGCGTTGGAGAGCTTGGAAAGTTGACTCTGAAGGACACCGTCGTCTTTGGGGTGTTATCCCTTCGAAATTTAAGTATGAATTTGATCATCTTATTTCTTTCAGTTGTAAATTGTATTTTTAATGCTGATAAATTTGGAAAATAGAATCGAAGAAGACTTGATGTTTAAGAGGAGCTTGGGAGATATAGATAACAATGATCGTCGAAGTTCGACGGTTACACGAAGAAGTTTCTTTAGACGAAAATCTCATCATCGGAGCTCATCTAGAGAATTAGCGTCATTTTCAGATTTTTCAATTAATTCGTATGGAGATTTATCCTCACAGCATGGCGGTCTGCAGCTGAAAGAGGACTCAATGCTGCTTAATTCGTACCAAAGAGTAGAACGATTAGATTGTAAGTGCAAATCATTCTTTACAGTTTTTAACCTTCATATCATTCAACGGTACTGTCAGCAGTGTGTCATTTATTCGGGATTTGAATATTTCAATGTGTGATTCGAATTGGAATACTGTCATAATATTTGGATGGCAAGGCTTGCTTGCTTTAGAAGTAAATTGAGTTGAAATTATTCATTTTCATTTTCCTTAAATAATTTCCATTGTCTGTTTCTAACCATTTTCTTTGGTACCAATTCAAATTATCCTAATTCAACATATTCTAATTGAACGTATTTTCACATTCTGAGTGGAAGTGCTCAACCTGGCGCAAAATTTCTAGGGATCCGAATACTCACTTGTCCTTAGCCTAACTTTTCCATTTTTCAGTCTGTGATTTTACTTTAGTATAGTTTTCTAATCCGCTTTGTATTTTACTTTTCCAAATTCTGTGTGGTGGCTCTTAACTATATGCACTTTTTCTTGTTTTCTTCCTTCTTGAATTTGTAAGGTCTACATTCTTTGCGGGAAGGAAGAGTGGGTTAGCAACTCTCAAAACACAACATGTTTTCGCTCAAATTCTGGTAAATTGTTAATAGAAAATTTCGATTTTGTTTTCAGATTTGAGATCGTATCTTCGACCAGTGCTAATTTTGGGAGCCCTGAGTGAGCTAATTGCTGAGCGCTTAGTTCAAGGTAAATCTTTGAATAAATACACGCGTACTTGTGCTTTAGGTTTTAATTGATGATTTTTTTTCCGAAGACTTTCCTTATCAGTTCGGGCGTGTCGCCACTGAAATGCAGTATTCTGGTCCACTGGTCGAACATGGTTTAGCGGATAACGTATTCGTGGACTACAAAAGAAAAGGAACTCACTATGAGTGTGTCACAATGGCTGCTATCAAAGAAATAAGTTCAAAGGTGAGCCTTGTTGTGATAGCTACTAGTGGTTTCACGTTCAGTCAGTATTTTAATACCAATTCCTGACTATTTGATTAAATTATAGAAACTGTACTGCATTTTGGATGTGAGCACAGCTGGGATTGAGAGACTTCAGCGAGCTCAAATGTATCCTATAGTTCTTCTGGTCAAATTCAAAAATGCGAAGCAAATTCGTGAGATTAAAGACCTACGTTGCGACAAAATATCCGCGAAGGAAGCCAAAGAATTTTATGATCATTCACTCAAAGTTGATGAAGAGTACAAACATCTCATAACAGGTTAGAATTTTACAACTACAATCTAAACATTCTCGAATGTGTGCAACACTTGAATTTAACATGTATTGATTCATAAATTTCGTACAGCTTATGTCCCAGGCGGCACGAATATCTCTTATCTGGCAACTCAAGCAAAGGCAGCAGTTGAAAAAGAACAATCAAGAACACTTTGGGTTCCCGTGTAATTAAGTAACATTTAAACCAAAGTTAATATTTGCTTTTTGAAAACTCGTGAATTTACTCTATACTACGATGACTAGTTAAGTTTAATCCCTGTAATGTAATTGAAAATGTACTGTGTAGACTTGCTCAGCAAAACTTTTTGCAAAATTTAATGTTGCTAAAATAACCTTTTGACAGTCAGCCAAAGAAATGTTTCCAGCCAATATGTAAATGAATGCTAC
This sequence comes from Protaphorura tricampata, assembly GCA_034698835.1. Taxonomy (NCBI): domain Eukaryota; kingdom Metazoa; phylum Arthropoda; class Collembola; order Poduromorpha; family Onychiuridae; genus Protaphorura; species Protaphorura tricampata. The sequence continues at coordinate 2,469 of JAQGCB010001259.1, read as the reverse complement.
AACATAGCCATGGTCAAGTGCATGATGAACATGGCAATACTATTAAAGAGAACAGACAACCCTACATTGTGTGCCACTGCTTAAAAAATCATGTAAATCTAACCCAAAAGTACGTATCAACCTGGAGCTAGTGTTTAAAACGTGTGACAGCTTTTCATTCCAACAACGATAAGTAAGAATTAAGAAATAAGTTATCATTGTAAGTGAGCGTGGAGTTCTTATGCAAGATCACGGACCACTTCTAGTTTTTAAAAACAACAAAAAAATATTCGCAGTAAAATCGTGAATAAACGCTCTTGACAATTGCAATCATTCTGACTCCTTCATTTATTCAATTAGATTCACTAACGCCAACGCTAACATTATTCCAACTACTTGAGTACAAACTCTTAAATAATTTTAATTAATTGATTAGAAGCAACCCGGATACGGTTCAATTCGATTTTTTCTCATTACTAGTTGGATTTTCCGACTCATATCTTCATTGTAAATAGCTTTACATTTTTCATAGTTGACTCGACGGCGGGTTTGGAAAGGCTTTTCATAGTATCGTGTCCGTCGATACTGATCGATCATTCCTTCACGCCCCATAATCCGATTTAAGAGCCTCATTCCTTCTTCAACGTCATTCTGCCTTACTAACACCGTCCGTGCGACGAAAAGTGTATGTTTGAATACCATGTTTTCACCGGCCTCTTGACGTACAAGTAGTGGATCTGCAAAAAACAATACGACATGAATTACCGAGAAGTGGTCGTGATTCGATAGACATTTTTGACCCTACATCATCATATCATAATCCTTAATTATCGTTAATTTTTTTTGTCACCACTTCACTCATTCTGTCATTCTAAACAATCTAAATTCAAGAGCTAGTTAGAGTGAGGTAATAAAGTGTTGAGTGTTAGTAATTAGTATAGTACAATATATGGGCTGATGAAAGTTCATAGTGCCACCAAAAGTGTACCAAAAAAAATATTTCCCGTCAAATCTTGTTTACAGCAGTAGTATAACCCTGAAGTGCTTGACCGGATAAAAAAATCTAATAACTAATCTAAATAAAAGTCACTCTGTTATACGCGAATGGGGAATAGATGGAATCGAGAAGTCGAGATTTTTCTGGACGGAAAATTTTTTCCGTCATTTGATAAGATTCTTCTAAAACTTTAGACAAAGTTTCTACAAAGGATTCCAGGGATTAACATCGAATATTTTTCCGAAAAAGTGATTTCTCGAATAATTATGAAATGAAAAATTCGTTAGTACGGCCTGACTGGTAACGGCAGCGGCAACTCAATTTGTCATTCATCTCCCTTAAAATTTTGTACTAAAACTCGCCGAGAAAAAGTGGTTAGTATTTTTAGTCAGTGCATTAAGTGTATGCATTTGTCGTGCGTTTAATAATTTTCAATCTACTCACCTTCGCCAACTTAATTTTCTCCGATGCTTCTCAATCCGTTTTCAGTTTTCTAAATCCATAAAAATGTGGGCTTTTCAGTGATTAAATTAATTAAAGTATTTAGTGATGACTGGATAAAAAACTTTTAGAAATAAAACTTCATAAATTGTAATTTTGAAATGTGGTTGAAGGCGTGGAGTCCAGCCGGGCTTCCCACGTGTCTTATTTTTTTATCCACTCTCAGGAGGGACATTTTATAAATGTGCCGGGAAAAAATTCTATCAATTTTTGGCGAACTTTTTATCTGAAAGGGAACAAGGTAATTCAATCTTCTCGGACTACGGAAAATTAATAAAAGGTCAGAGGTCAGAGGTGGAGGTCATCATAGGAAGAGAGACAAGACATGGAGGTTTTAGAGGTTGAAGATTCTAAATTGAAAATCCCGACTGATTTTTCATTCCCTGGAACTCCGTATTCCATTCAGAAGGATTTCATGGAAGCTCTCTTCTCAGCTCTGGACAATCGAGCCCTTGGGATTTTTGAAAGCCCAACAGGAACAGTAATTATAATTTTATTCTATAAATACGTAGGTATTTTAATATTAGATCATTTTTTTTTATTTAATCCACCAAAAAATCCACATGATATTCAATTTTTATGTGACGATGTCACAACTTTCTTTCCTGTTGTTTTGAATTCGAATTAGTTGATAATTTTCTCTATTTTTGTTCTATAGGGGAAATCGTTGAGTCTACTGTGCGGATCACTAGCTTGGCTAGAGCGGCGGGAGGAACAGCGTGTCTTGGATTTGAAGAGTGCTATTCTAGCTTTTGATGAAAAAGAAGAAGGTAATTTGGCAACAAACTAAAGTTAAATCTAATAAATTTGAAATTGGAAGCATTTAAAATGCGAAAGACTGACCGTCGAAAGAAAGGGACCATTTCGACAACGATTGATATTATTTTGGGATGGCGTCTGCCATTCCGAAGAGTGCCCAGAGCGCGGGACGTGGACCCCCCTTCCCATGGCGCTCCACACCCCCCCAACCAGAGACCACATTCAAACGGTCT
>JAQGCB010001258.1:0-15346 GCA_034698835.1 Protaphorura tricampata | reverse complement strand
CACCGGAGAGAAATGAATAAATATTCTCAGAGTTCAGGAAGGACTGACCTATATTCTCAGAGTTCAGAAAGGACTGACCTTTGAAAATTTTGTACAATGAGTACATTGCATATTTTCCTTACGTTAAATACATATACCATTTGGATTGGGCGATCTTTACAAATACAATTGATCAGGGTGCCCAAGTAGGGAAGTGGAGAATGCGTCGAACCAAAGATAAAGTTCGACGCCAAGTTCTAATCCATCTCTGTCCATGAGCACCCTTTTTTGAATTTTGATGGATTTTTTTAATTATTCGAATTCTTGGGTAGTTGGAGTATTTTTAATTCCACATATTTATTTTAAACCCACACATTTTTTTTAGCCTGCACATATTATAATCAATACATTTTTAGTCTGCACATTTTTAATTCTAATTTTTTGATGAACGCTATTACGGATAAATCCTAGGCTGACTTAAATCGAAACCGAATCTTCAAGGCATCTTGTTACGGCGGCTCACGTTTCTAGAAAAAATAAAAGGTCATGTGTGAGTTCCAGGATTTGATGTCTAATAAATAAAAATAAAAGTTGATATGTGTATGAGTTCCAAGATTTGATGTCTAATAAATATAAAAATGTAAACTTTTAGTGCACAAAAGAAAAAAAGCAGACTGCAAGTCTGGCATTTTGTCGGCTAGCTGTGCTAGTCGACAAAATATAAATCAAGGGGGTGTGGGGGTTTCCCCCACCGGGGTTTTGGGGCAGAGCCCCACCCAAATGTTAACATGCAACGAAAGGAAGAGAGATTCTTGCCAGTCTTCAAGTGATTATTATACCAAATAGTGACAATTATCAACTCCAGTCAAAATTTTGAAAATGTCATTTCCTGAATGTATAATTTGCCATGGTTCACTTGGAGAAGACGCGTATATGCCTGGGCCATCAGGCTCGAGGGAGCTTTCACACCTTTGGGCTTTGCCGTGTGGGCACATATTCCATAAAGTTTGCAAATCCCGCTGGTTTCAGCAAAGGCAAAAGGAAGCTGGGGGCCGAGTTATTCGAAGGTAAGAAATATATTGATTTTATCTTGTAAATCCTTAAAGTATGAAAAACATTAAATCCGTTAAGTATGAAAAACATGGAAACTAATTCCACTGTTTTATTTCAGACAAACTTGCCCGGTTTGTACTCGGGATTATGCTGAGAGAGGGAATAACAAGAACCTTGTCGGACTCCGGGTCTTTCTGGATGGCTCACAAGAAGCCGGGTAATTACTTTTATTTATTTATAATTGATATACCATCATTTCCCAGAGAAATGAAGCAAATGTTGACCACTTTTGTTTCTTTGTTTTAAATTTCAGACCACCAGCCGTTGGAATGGAGGATGAAGAAAATGCAATGGATGACAGTCAAGAAGATTTGGAAGATGCCTTGCGACATCTGGACGCGGCTAATGAAAAGATTCGTCAACTTGAAAATCGTTCGGAGGACGGAGCTGCCCAGTTACCTGGTGCTTCAGTAGTCGTCAAAACAGAGAAAATTTACGAGTGCGTAACAATAGATTAATTTCTCATCTTACTCTTACTTTGTAATGAAGTTTACAACAGAAAGTAGGTAATAAAGATTGCATCCAATTATCAAATATTTACTGTTGTTTTTATTTTCATAAATTAGGGAATTGCACTCGGTTGCTGTAGGCGACGTTTCGCCAGAAGCCAACAAGTCTGGTGTTTACTCGGGCACCCAAGGGTACTGCAAATGCGAGAAATGTTACGGAAAGGCCCCGGTTTACGAGGACGTTGATATGGTGATCACACACTGCGGAATAACAACATGCGTTGCTTCGTGTGGCTTAGAATACGATGGCAACGCCCAGTGTACTTGTTTTACGTGCTATGAAAATGCTCAAGATAAATGAATTACAGATTTTTTAAAAGGCATTTTGTTTTTGAAGAATGAATAAAACTGTTTAATTTACGTCATTCGCATTTTAAGCCCATTCATTGTTCATGAAACTGACTGCATGAGGTTCTCCTAAACTCGTGCATCATCATAAGTAACCCAAGTGTTCAAGTGGTTAACGCGTCGGATTTGCACAATGGTGCCCAGGGTTCGATACAACTTGAACACTTGGGTTACTTATTGCACATTAGAAGAGGAAAATAAATTAAAAAAGCATTAGTCTACGTTTAGTAGCCATCGAGACATGGCTGATTTTTTTGTTACATTGCAATCCAACGCCTGTATGAACATATTTCCAGAAAACAGAATTTCGGACTTTAAGAATAAGATTAGTTCTGTCATCACTCTAAAGCCCAATGCATTTGAGGTTGGACTAGTAGAGTGCTCATACACGTATGGAAATGTATTCTTGCTAAAAAATGTAATTCTAGCCAAGGTATCAAGAGATAATGAGCAGACAGTTTGGAAAGCGAGGAGAAATTTAAGAACATTAGACGAATTGTTAAATGAATTGAAGCATTACATGCCAAAATCAGAGTTTAAAATTGAAGATCACATTTTCAAGTGCAAACTGGACCCAGCCGACGCAAGTATAAAATACAGTTCAAAAGTCTGTGACATTCTGGGATTGGACTGCGAGAAGGCCTCGGTCGGCTCAGCTGCACCTGCGCTTACCTATGGCGATGATAACCGCATATTAAAAGAGGATAAATTCACGCATGTAGAAGGAATTCATCCTGTATTCCCAAATTGTGGAAACACAAAGTTATTTGTTTATTGCAATGTCATTACTCCACAATACGTGGCTGACGTTATGGCTCCATGCTTACGAGTGATTTGCTATGATGGAGAATACAGGAAACAAGTTACTCATTCCTTTCAACACATCCATTTTATGAATTTGTCGGTTTCCGAATTTGATGTGGTACACGTGTATATTAGAAATGAAAGCGGAGAATCTATTCCATTTGAGTTTGGGAACTTCACTGCAACACTCAAATTCCGAGAGAAAAAGTTTTAAAAAGGTGTTGTCTACATGCAAACAGTTCCATACACTTGTTCTTCAAATATTAAAGACTTTTATAAATTTTTACCAAACCAATACGGAGACAAAATGTACCAAATGCAAAGCCCATATTTTGCAGGAGTTAGACGACAGAGAGGTAATGAAACCCAAACGTTTCCCCTCATTATTAGAATAATCAAAGTAATATCAAATATTCACAGGGGCCGGTCTAGGTGGAGTATTTGGAGCAATCGCGCGGCGTCTAATTCCATTTGCGAAGAATTTCATACTTCCACACGCGGTGCAGGCGGCCAAAAATATAACATCAGATGCCGTGACCAAAAAGGCGTCATTGAAAGATTCTATCAAAGTGCACGGATTGCAGGCACTTAAGGGAATGGGACATCAGTTGATCGATCAGACAGGTAGTGGACGTGCTCGAAGAACGAAATCGACTCGGAAGGTTGCGGGAACAAAAGCCAAAACCGTACAATTAAAAAGTTCGAAGCCGAAGAAAAAGAAAAAGACGAGTTCAAAAAAAAAGGCGAGTTCGAAAAATAGTGCAAAACCAAAAAACAATAGCCAGAGAAAGAGTGCTGCGAAACGACGAAAGATTAAACAAGAGAAGGTAGACGGTCGATATCTTTTCTGATTCCATCATGCCAAAAGTCAGCAAAAATAAGGTATATTCGGATTACGCATTTGTGAGAGCGGAGACTGATTTATTTTCTGAAAGTGGTTATGATGTTTCAATTACATCCAGTGCGGCGTCAGAATACCACCCAATTTCCAGTTTATCCGACAGTTTGGCCCCCATTGAATTTAGTATACAGTCGAACGATTTCCAATACATTGATTTGTGCGAAACAAAATTGTACATTCGGGCCCGCATTTTAGATGCCAAAGGGGCCGTCTTAACCGGTGACCCAATTGTTGCCCCAGTGAACAATGCCCTTCATACTATGTTTCAACAATGTTCCGTTTTTTTGAATGAAGTTAACATTACACCATCATCAAACCAATATGCCTACAGAGCATACATTGAAACTCTGCTCGCCTACAACAAAGACTATAAAAAATCTCAAGCCCAGTGTGCTTTCTACTACAAGGACAAGGATCTTACATGCATCGATCCTGACGTCGAAGATGGTTTCAAGCATAGACACAACTTGTCACAAAACAGTAAAACTTTTGAAATGATTGGAAGACCCTTTAGCGACATCTTTGCCCAAACCAGATATCTTATGCCTGGAATTGATGTTAGACTAAAATTCCACAGATCGTCAGATGAGTTTTGTCTATTTTCTGGGACGGCAACCAAATACAAGTTAGAAATCCAAGAAGCAAAGCTAATGGTTCAAAAACACAATCTGTTGCCTTCGCTGATGGCAAACCATTTGAAAAATTGGGAAAAGGGGGACCTCCTTACGTACCCAATGCGTCGCGTCGAGATCAAAACCTACACTTTGTCCCCTGGAACTGTACAGTCTACAAATGAAAATCTAATTTCTGGCCTACAACCGGACCGTATTATAATTGGCTTGTTGAATGCAACCAACCATATGGGTTCAATGACGACAAATCCATTTCATTTCAGAAATTTTGGTCTATCATATATCGACGTTTCGGTCAATGGAGACCAAGTCTCAACTCTCCCACACCATTTGAACTTTGACGACGGCCAGTACGTTCAGCTTTACTCAAATCTCTTCACCGGCCTGGGGATTGCAAACGACGATGTTGGATTGGAAGTAACTTTTGAAGAATTTAAGGATGGCAAGACACTCCTCGTGTACGATTTGAGGCACGTGCGGGAAGGCTTCGTCCCCCCAAAGCATGGAAATGTGAAGATTGATCTTAAATTCAAAGCAGCACTGACGGCAGCCACGACGGTACTAGTGTATTGTGAATACCAAAGTGTCCTCCAAGTTGACAAATTCAAGAATATATTTTATAAGGACCATTCTCAAGGGTAGTTATGGATACCAGATCAATTTATAAAATTTTGTCGAGACTATTTAAAAAGAAAATTGTCCACTTTGATGTAATACCTTGTGACCATCTTGACAATTTAGTTGTTAAGCAGTTTCCATTGTGTTTAGTTGTAAATAATATGGGTAGTGACCACGGAGGTCAACATTGGGTCGCATTATTTATGGAAACGAGAAAATCGCCAATGATTTTCTTTTGTAGTTACGGTTTGGGGATTGAGTCTTATGAAAAAAACTTTTCTAATTTCGCTCGTAGATTAAATGTCCCCGTCATTCAAAATCAAAAAACTTTACAAAGTTTCAACTCTAACGTATGTGGCCAATATGCAATATATGCTCTACATAGACTTTCGACCGGCTGCTGCCTCATGTCCGTCTACTGCCACTTTTCTAATAATACAAAAAGTAATGACAGTAAGGTTAAGTTTTTTGTTAAGAAAATGTCAAAACATTCTCAGTCTTGTAAAAATACGTCTACAAATCAATGCTGTACACCATTCAAATTGTAAAAAGAAATAAAATTTTTATTCGATCAGAAATTAAACCAACTTTTAGGAGTTTCTTTTTCTGGGGGCGTCTTCTGTTTTCTACAAAAGTAAAAAAAATCCGTAAAGTATGGTTTGAACACAACTACGTATTAGAATTAAATGGACTACCTTTTTTTACTTGCACCTGTGGATGTGGAAGGAGATTGACGAGCCTCCGGCGAATCTGACGCGGCCACATTGCCTCGAAACTTCTGTTGTACATTTCTAGAAAACAGGTTGAACGGTTCACCAAATTGGGGAAATAACTTGACAACAGCTGACATTCCAGGCATATCCAATCTTGTAAATTTTTTCGAAGTGAGGGCTTTTAGCAAATCAATCATGTTGCTGCCCGGAATCCTCTGCTCTCCAATCGAAATCTCCATATGCGAGTCCCAGGTTACCCCATTTTCAATCATATGTTCAGCAATAGCCTTGGCGTGGTCGTGGCCAACCTGATGAAGTATCATTGGCAATGTAATCTTTAAAATTGAAGTGTCTCCAACTTCCTTCTTTGAGGCAATAGTTTCAACTAAAAGCGGCTTCTTGGAGTCAATGTGCTTCTTTTGGTACATCCGTCGTGCCAAATCCTGGTAGAGAATTAGTTTCATGTCATCTGGGATGTTACTTGACTCCAAAATCTCATTCTTTTCCAATTTCTGGGTGGGGTCTTTAGCGACTGATGTACCGATTTGGTCACTTTGACTTGACAGTTTCATATAGCGATTGTATTCCGACTCTGAGATTAGCTTCATCTTCTTAGCCATTCTTTGAAAATAGTGAAATTAGTGTAGGCAGTACAGCACTTAGTATGAGTGGTAAGATTGCACCTCCCTTTTGAGACAAAAATGTTTTCTTTTTCTTTAGGGACGATGATCTTTTTAGCAGTATGCCCTTAATTGCCTTCTTGTGTGGTCGCAACTTTGATATGGACTGCTTGCTTAGAGGTATATTTTTGTTGTACAAATTCAAGAGACACTCGCACACACTATTTACTTCCTCAGGTGTAGCACCCTTTATAATTGATTTCCTCTGGGACGGATTGCACTTGGCCAAATATTGCAAAAAGTGGCGGTTTTTCTTCACACGGCTGCCCATGACAATACTTGCGGTTTCATAGGTAGATGTAGAATGACAGGTAATAACATGGGAAACGTTTATGTATACAGTCTAGAACAGTCTAGAACAGTCTAGTACAGTCTACACATTTAATCAGAAGAAGCCATTCAAAAGAAGAGATGGAGGTCATAAAGAGATTATACGTGAATCCAAAAATAAAAACTAGTTTTTCCGGCTTGGCCACATTTGAAAGGGGTTTGAAAAAGAAAAAAACAGCGAAGAAGACAAGGAATACCAAAAAAACATACAGCCACAAGTTAATCAAAAGGGCTCTTAATCAAGTCCCTTCCTACACATTGCATAAACCAGCTCGAAAGAACTTCACTCGCCGACGTGTTTTTATTCCTTGCATCGAAAATCAATATGTGGCAGATCTCATTGACGTTGGGAAATTTGCTTCAAAAAATGACAAGAAGAAATTTCTGCTGACATGCATGGATGGATTCTCTCGATTTGCTTATGTGATACCAATCGCCAATAAAAAAGGTGCAACAGTTCTGACTGCTTTGACCTCTATTTTCTCCAAGGTCCAACCAAAATACTTTCAGACTGACCAAGGATCGGAATTTCTATGTAAAAAAGTGCAAGACTATTTGAAGAGCCTGGGCATCAAACATTTCTACACGGGGTCAGAGGTCAAGGCTTCGTTAATCGAAAGATTTCATCGTACACTCATGCATAGAATTGCACGATACATGACTCATAAGAACACAAAACGTTTTGTGGATGTGCTTCAACAAATTGTCGCCGATTACAATGGCACATGGCATTCCTCAATAAAAATGTGTCCGCGGGATGTGAACAAGGATAATCAAGTCCAGGTGTTTTTAAATTTATATGGAAAGCATCAAACCAATGCGGGCAATCCTAAGCTAAAAGTTGATGACGTGGTACTGATAAGCAAGTATAAAAATCCATTTGACAAAGGATATGCCCAGTCCTGGAAACCCGAACAATTTATCGTGACGGCAATAAAACAAACTACCCCATATACTTATGCATTAAAAGATATGAACAATCAGACAATTTTTGGGAGTTTTTACTTTGAGGAATTGCAAAAAGTCATTCATTCGTAATAGTAGTGTTCTCGGGGTATGTGTTCTTTCTTCCGGTGCATAGCAGAGGGTTTCCAAGGTTTATTTAAAAAGGAATCTCCTACAATCTCTTGTTGTGAAAATATTAATTGTACATCTGTTGTGAGAACAAACTCTGATATGTCCGGCCACGACGTTCCACCAAGTTTTGATTCGTCAGTAGTTTTCCCTGTCGCAGTTGGAACCAAAGGTCGTAAACGTGCAAAGTCTGCATTTGGAAAAGCAAAATCGTTTAAAAGTGTTCCAACTGTAATTGAAATCTCACACTTTAGCAAAACACTACCCACAAAACCGCAAATTATACTAGACGATGGGTGGTGCATGTATATGGGAGACATGCAAGGTGAAAGGGCAACGTGTGATTTTCTCCATATTCGGCACGTGGAATCCCTGCAAGCCATTGCAATTCCCAAAGAACTCTGCAAATGCGTGCTGCAGGGAATGGTTGAGCTTCAAAAGTAGGAGGAGGAGGAGCCGAGCTACTTTATCAAACTTGTTAAACCTCACAAACTTCATTCTTCTCTTAACAGTCTTCTGTCAAACTATCCCAACATTAAACCCTGAAACTATTCATATTCCAAACTTAAACATGACATCTGGTAAGTTTTTCTTTACAATTATTGTTTGGTAATGAGTGGGAATAGAATGGACTTTTTATTATTTTTTTGCTTTTTCTAGTTGAAAATGGAGCAGAGGACTTGAGGAAAGACCCCAAGGTGGCCAGCCCTGTCCGAGGTGAGTGTACAACTTTTATTTTTTTTAAAAAACAAAAGACTTGGATTATATGGTGCATATTTTGTATAATTACAGCCGACAAGCGTCACTTTGAAAAAGTGGGAGAGCAAAACAGTACTCCAGCCACTGCATTAGGTAAATGAATGTTTTGTTTTGTTTTAATATTTAGGAAAAAAAATATGCATCTAATAATAATAAACTTGGAATTTTTAGTCGTGGATGCTGACGGCCCGGACGAAGAGTTTAAGAGATTGGTTTGCTACTATCGCCGGGTGCCCTACGAGGGGGTGGATCGTGTGTGGGTGTACATCAAGCGTCTCGGCCGCATTGTCAACTTTCAAATTACAAATATTCCATATTTGATTGAACGTTTTGTTTCATTTTATTTGGCTGGAACGTCTCTGGGTGATTTGTCAAAAATTGAAAACTCTTTGGAGCGTTCGTTGGCCACCGTCCGTCAGGCCAAAATTGATATGGAAATTTCTATATAAAGTTTTTTACTGAGGGTTAGGAAGGGGAAAGGAAAGGAGACCCTTCCCCTCCCTCCCCTCCCCGGCCGCCGAGGGACGATGGCCGGCGAAACGAAAAGTGGGGATGATGTTTTTCTTTGAATAAATCTAATTCGTCTGAAACTATTAAAAGTATATGGTTTTTGCATTTTATTTTTGCATGTAGACAGTACATTCTTTGTCTGGGAAAACAGACGATCGTAGACGCATATCATCTTGTTGGTTTTGATCCAAGTCTAGGAATAGGTAGCTGTAGGGTTTGCTCGTTGCATCTTGGTAGGCAGCCTCCAACAGTGTATTCTTTTTTCCATTATTCATATCTCGTCCAAGGTGTTGTATAATTGAAAAACTGCGAGGGTTCTTGAGGATCACAATGTACTTTGAGTTTAGAGTTAGGGTCCGGCAATTTTTGTAATAAAAGTTTTGCATCATGAGAATGATTGTGATGGAACGGTGGTGGGAGCCCTAGAGATTTTAGGTTTTGTACATTGCGGAAAAACAAACGGCATTTTTTTTTTCTTCTATTACCTTTGTGAACATTTCCACAATGGATTTTTCGTTTGCCGCTTGCTCCATCAAATCATCGAGAATTAAAAGTGTGGGGACTGTGTTTCCCTCTGGGATGTCAAGCTCTATGCCTTTTACAAACTCTATGGTATCACCGACAGACTGCTTAATTTCTCCAAATAATTTTGGTTGGAATTCCATATAACAATAAATTATCCGTTCAATTTTTGGAGTTATTATTTCTGCGTTTCTTTTAATTACTTGGGCTACAAGAGTAGATTTTCCACTTTGAGTTCCGCCGACACATATAATGTTTGCGGGGTGTTTTATGGTATAGTCAAAATCCATCATGCATTCAAAGAAAATGCTAGCAATACACTGATTATTTTTTTGTAATTAACAAGGCTTTTATTCAAAGTACGTGTTTATTTTACAAAACCTTTAACATGATAATATATAAACACAAGCGCTTAGCAGGAAAGATGGAAACTTTGTCTCCAGAATTATTTTGGGTAAACATACAGAGTGGGCCGAACCCAAAATAACACCGGAGAAGGAACCTCTAACGTTACGTAGTCTAGTGTACCTCTACTTACACCTATCTTGTGAAACTTGCCCACCCTGTTCGGTACACTTCTTTTTTTTGTAATAATTGTTATATTTTTTTGTAATTTTCGTGACATTTTTAACATTTTCAAAAGTATCCTATGGAGTGATTTAAGGACAGCCCTCTCTCTGGGTAGTCCAAAAAGCACAACGCGGTCTTATGGACCCATTTACAAGTGTAATGGAATATCTACGTGTCCGTACCTCAAACTCTGCACTGGCGTAATGTAGTATCCACCCTTATCGTCGTAAGCCGATAAAGCACGCTTTTTAACAACCGTAGTGTACAAGCGATGACGGTAACTACGAATAACTGTCATGTTAAAATCCATCCCTATTCCTTCTTCTAACACCTGCACGTAATTTTCAAAGGTAATATCTTTATCTACGACTGCCTTGACTGTTCCTTTTGCTTTTTTAAACTGGGTTTTCCCATCCTTATCGCAAGTCAACGTCTTGACCGCTTTCAACTTCGCTTTAAGAGCAACTTCGGCAATAACGATCGAGAAGGCGTATTCATCTTTGAACTTTCCGCACACCTTGTATCTTTCATTACTGTATAGGAAACCGAGAGGGCTATCCTCAACATAGTTCGAAGTGTCAAACCATTTGATATCACCACTGATATTATTTTCTAGGACATCTCTGTAGACGTCCCTGGTTTCAATCAGATACTGGAGACTGTCCGTGTCTGTGTATATTAAATGGCACTTTTCACCATACTTGGCCTTCACGTAACCATAATGAAAATTAAACATATGCGATTTGCTGTCATCCAAAACAGCTTGCCCAATATATATGGGCTTATTCAAGCAGACAGAAAGTTTTTTAAGTTGCAGCAAAATACATTCTTCGTGGATGATTTCCATACTCTTAACAGTGGGCTTCCGTGCATACTGGAGAGCAGTGTCTTTGTCTAGAATAATTTTCATGTTTACTCGGTCTCTCACATTCTCAAGAGTTTTTCCAAAAATAACATTACACATCAGCTTCCAAAAGTCCCTTTCAAATTCAGAAGTAGCCTTTTGTCTCATTTTAATACAAAAGTCAACGTATTTTCGAAATAACGGTCTTTGTTTATACGTTACAATCTTGTGAACCTTTGTCAAAACTAGCCCCAATTTTAAGTAAGTTTTCAGGGCACGGTAATGAATAACATATTTTTCTTTTTTGTTTAAGCTTTGAATCAACTTTTCCTGTCTAACTGATGTATTCGTCATACCTAAATTTTTCATCACATTTTTTGAATATTGGGACAGATTGTCGGGATTTATAAAGATCTTCTCAGGGGCCAGCGGATAATCATTATGCAATGCATGAAGCGATGCGGGGTAGTCTAAGTCAACTTCGTACGTCCAGCCCATGTTACCTTCGTCCGGAAGTTGTAAAATTTCTAAAGTATGTTGCTCCATGGATTTGTTTGAAAATTGATTTTCGGGAACCCATTCAAAATTCCTGTAGGGGAGATAGTTTCTTAGCATTGTTGCATACAAAGAATTCGCGTCCCAATCTATAATATAACTCGTGGGTTCATTTGCATTGTACAAGTCGCCCATGTATGGATTGTTAGCCTCAGCGTATCTCAATCCAACCATACACATTCCACCACGAATTCCACGCTCAAAAAAATTGTACATGTCCAAATCAGTAAGATACTCTAGGCAAAGGTCACCTTTGAGCATAGCCGCATCCCAACCAAGACCTGGCAAAGACACATAATGAGCGCAGTCCAATTTAAAATGTTTCATTGTCATTCCTCGAAAAGCTTGAAACACCTCGCCTAAAAGGCAAACATCGAGCTGCACGTACAAGTTATGATAATCCTTCAGCGTTTTGCATTCAAATGAGTGCCACACTTTTACTGCGTGATTGTAATCTTCCTTCGTAATATCAGTATTTGTCAAATCTGATTTGAAACTTTCAATTGGAGGCAATTTTGTTTCGTCAAATCTTGCAAAACTATTCATGTAGCAATATGGATAAACTCCTTTTTGAAATAATAGTTCAAGATCACCGGGACCGTGAGAAAATTGAGCTCGTGTCAGTTCGAATTTCCAGAGCGGATCGGACCTTAAATTTTTCACAAGTTCGGCAAGTGAAGCTGGAAGAAATTGGTTTGAATCGATAAACCTGAGCTTATTCTTTTCATGGGTTGTCAGGGTCATGCTTATGAACTTTTCTTTGGAGTGTGGAATTAACGAAACATTCTTAACGCTGGTTTTTGTCAAACTTTGGACAATGTATTTGCTGTCATAGGATCGAAAATTATGGAATATTACAGGAATGAATTTTGCGACCTGGGCCTTCAAATTGCACGGATTGCAGCTAACTCCCCTAATTTTTCCCGTCAGGTGACAATGATCTACACATTTCTTGATGGTATCGGAGAAGGGTATCTTGCAATATATGCAATTTGTGCTGGAAGTCAAGAGAATGAATTTTTCTAAAGGCGTAATTGGGTCCATGGGCACAATCGTGTTTAGGATTTGAAAGAATTTACTCGATGCAGCTACCAATTCCGTGAGGAAACGATGAGCAGCATCAGGACCGCAGTACTTCCCGCCAGCCTTGGCTACTCCGTTCGAGTCAATTAACAAGAACGCGTAACCGCATGAAATGTGCTCATTCTTTTTAAAAGAATTCTCCCCGATGTCGTTAGTTGTTTCGTCTAGAGCTGCCAAGATTGCCTCAAAGTCCGCAGCAATGATATACTCACATTTCAAAAACTTTTCTACACTACGAAACTTGTTATACTTTCGTTTTGGTAAAGTCGTCCTCTGCAATCCTAATTTTGGGCAAAATTCCATGTGCTTTGTGTGAGTTTCAAGACTAGTCAGATTTCTCAAACAATAATAGCAAATATACATTGCATTGCCGTGATGGTGATTCAACAAACTTGAAAGACCAGATGTGGGGTTCCCCGGGCTTTGCTTCAACAGCGTGTAGTGAGCGGTTGTATCATTGTAAAGCATAAGTAGATCTACGTGATTGATTCGTTGCTGAGAAAAAACATACAGGGGTACCACGAGACGTTCCTCGTCTTCCGCTGGACTAACGTTAAGCCCAAACACATTAACACTATACCCTGGGTTATTCTTATGGAATTTTGTCAACTGATCTATCCCCACAGGGAACGTCAAGCCCTGCCAAGAAATGTCTGTCACAACATTTTCGTAACTATCTGGATTTTTTATACGTCTCCAATTCGCAGAAGGATTATCAAGATATAGTGGGTGCTTGTAAGCCAAGAGAGCCCACTTGAAACACATTTCATCTGTATTCTCAATGTTAACGATCGAGCGTTTATTGCTCAACCATCTTGGCGATTTTATGAATGAACGAGCTGGAAGTAGAGGGCTCTTAAGCAAAGTGAAACGAAGTGATTCAATTTTCTCAACGTTATAGTTTGAACCCTTATTCACAATTGTATCGATGGTTTCCGCGATTTTTAATTGCATAAGTCGCAGAAATGATTCCATCATTTCCTCATTTAAGCAGGTATGTGCAAATGAAGAAACTGGAAACGTAGTCACAACTTCACTAGTTGTAGAATCGTGTGTTTCGGTTCTAGACATTGGGACCATTGCCACGCAATCGATTAAAAATGGACCCATTCTGGAGAGTTCTTCTCTCATCATTCTCATAAACACTTCTCTCCAAGTATGCACGAGCCCAAAAATGTCTTTATACACAAATCGGCTTAGGTCGGCCTCATAGGCCTTGGCAATTCCACCGAAAGCGGATTGGGAGTACAAGAGTTTGAGGTCAAGACCAGAGCCTACTTGATTTATTTCTTCTAAGTTAACAGAGTGAGAATGATTTTGAACATTTTGATAATAATCAGAATGTGAATAGTGTCTATGTATATCTAATTCCCCAGCATATTGAAAGCGAATGTTACAAAGAGTACAAAACCTGTTTTTGTATGATTGAAGAGCAGAATACTTGTTTGGAGCAGGGTCTAATCCTCCTCGCTTGACTCCACGATTGGAATTATTTTGCGGAATTTCTTCACCTTCACCTTCTTCACTTGTTTCTTGGGAACATAGCTCACGTCGCTCTTGGATGACTCGGGCGACTACACATATAGACAAATAAATAGGCTCAGTGAAAAAAATTGAAAAAAAAAAAACAAAAGTCAGATCAATCTAAACTACTACTACTAATAATAATAATATTAGCTCGAACTTTGTACCTCGACTTACAGAAATGCCCTCCTCGTCCCCTGCACTTCCAGAATCATCATCACTTAGCATGACCCCAGCTCTTGGAAGCTTCCCTTCCTCCTTCTCCTTCTCCTCCTCGTACTCCTCGTCCTCGTCCTCAGCCTCTTCCTCAGTATAGACGGAACGATCGTCCATACCTTCGGACTCGTAATTATTTTCATCCTCATCACCCTCCTCGTCGTCTTGGTCATCCGAGCACAACGCCGAACTGCTTAAATACTTTAAGGCCCCGGCTTTGTCCTGTTTTCCAGCTGAAAACAACAATTTTTTTAAAAATTCAGAAAACGTTGAAAAAATGGGACAGTAACGGGCCCCAAAATTAATTCCTGGGTACGCCACTTGGGTTTTCAATCTTCACAAGCAATATCTAACTGAATGCACTCAATTTTTATTGTTTTTAACCCCCCCAAAAAAATTTTTGGGAACGCCACCCAAACTTTTTTTCTGAACCCCTCCCAAACTTTCACTCTGGGAACGCCACACAAGACATGTGGCCCCTTCCCCAAACTGCACCCACAGCTCATGACCCCACCCATATGACTTGAGGGAATTGGCGGTAATTGTTAAAGTAGCTTACCCTGGCGAGCGGCGAGACGATTTCGGCCAGAAGACAGTTTGACCTGGGTTGCCGGTCTTGATGAGCTGGGACCAGGCTGTTGGTCATCGTTGACCTTTTCATCATCGGCATCGTCCTGGAAGAGTCTCCTGCAGACTGGCTTCTTTTTTACCTCGGCTTCCTCCTCTTGTTGAGTCCCTTCTGGCGGGTTGAAAAGCCAGTGATTTCTGGTTGGGGTGGACTCGTTGATGGCCTCCCGTTCCAGTTCCAAGTCCAGAATTGGAATTTCTGGTTCAACATTTGGAACTTCCAACTCAATGTCCAAATTCTGCGGTGCAACCACGGCAACCGCCTCTGACCCCAAATCTGAAATATGACAAAACGTGTCATTAGTATACCGACAATAGAATCAACTAAAAAAAATGATTGGGTTTATAATTAATTTGTATTCGTACCTGGGATTTCCATTGCGACGGGCTCATTGGTCACGGTCGGTTCCGGTTCCAAATCCATATCCTGAGCCA
>JAQGCB010001257.1:0-15360 GCA_034698835.1 Protaphorura tricampata | reverse complement strand
TATGAAGTCCGTATTTTAATTAAAACTTAAAGTTTGTTGTAGTTTCTAATTAGTTAATATAATGGAAACAGGGGTTGAGGTTAGTACATTTTTATCATTATGCCCTGGCATAATTATACAAAATATGAATTATTGTCGAATTTTATCAGCCGATTCGTCGAACTAATGTTCAGACTGGTTCTGGTTCTGAATACATGGAGAATTTCCGTACCGAACCAGCGGATTCAGTTCGTTTGGACTTTTTTAAAGTTTAAATGCTAAATGTACAGCTGCTAGCTGAAAACCGACCCAAACGAAGCATTAGAGTGAGACTGAATGAACCCCTGTTCCGCGCGTGCTAGTCCATTGTCTTTCTGAAAAAGAACATCTTGAGCATCTTGAGGGGTTTGAAAAAATGACAGGTGTGATGTTGAAGTCAAGATAATATTTCCATTTTTTTACTTGTTTCAGGGAACAGCAACTGTCTCGACAGAAACTCCACGGTCGGAGAGTAAAACACCGGAAATTACAATCACCCCTGGATCTGGTAAGAAGAACTACCAAGTCTCCCTTTTTAAGTCGCGTGGATGTAAACTAACTTTACATAATTTTCTAAGTCGTGTACCCTAGCTTGTTATTTCCTTTTTGAGTGGTGCTAAGTTTTGAAAGCAAGTTTGGTGGTGACCTCGAAATTATTTCTAGACAGGCAATCTGAGACAGTTTTTAAAATTTCATCCTATCAGTTTTGCTTTTTTAAAACTAATTTCATTTCATTTCTCTACATTGAATTATTCTGCCAGCGAAGTATATTAGGATGAATGTGAAAGGTAGGAATGATTCATGCGTTATAATCCCAGAAATTTTGCTGAATAATCTTATAGAATTTCTTTTGTTTCATTTTCACTTCGTTCAATTTATTCGTCAGGGCTTAACTTTGCGCAAACGGAAGCAAGAAATAAGCCGTCAGCCCTCGGCAGCACAATCCATATAATTTTTGCTAAGTAAGGTTTTATGTAGTGTGGGAATACGATTAGGCAGATCAACAGCTGAAGAAACTTCAGCTACTTTATCTTTGTTATTGTTACTCAAAACATAAACCTCGTTTAATTGCCAAATTAATCATGATAATACGCATGTTAGTGAGGCAGTGATTGTATTATTTAGTATAAGCAACGGAGAGGAATGACATTTATATTATAGCCGGAAGTGTCGGATTGTGCATAAACACTAAACTGCGTAAGGTTCAATCGTTGGGATTCCCAAGGTTGTGTTGTCCTTTCTTCAGCAACATTCCCTGTACGAAATTGACTGTAAATAACAATGAAGGTCTACCATTTCAACGAAACGACGAGTTTGTATCTGGATGGCCTTGCTTTACCATAAATAAGTTCTTAATGCCCAACTTTTAAGCTTTTTCCTTATTTTGATTTTAATTTTTTTATTTTCACCAGATGAGCGGCTGTGGAATCTAGAATAGAGTAAAAAAGTGTTCTTACTTTCACCAAAGCGGGTGAAAGTTATTCCATGAGTGAAAATGGATTGTGTTCGCACCTAATAAAGTTGGAAAAGTGTATTTACTGATAGACATTTTTTCTTAATTGGAGTAAAGGTTAGGGAAAGAATTTCATTGAAATCTAGTAAAGTGAAAACAATTTAACCCTTTGGGTTTTATTGGAAACTAGCCAAGAGGATCATCATTTGCTCAAATGTGGATAAGACAGACTAGATTTTAATGTCAGAATGTATTTATTTATCTATTTCTTAAAATCAGTTAAACGTGCAAAGATTTTTATTATTTTGCCTACGAATTCTTAGGAATTACTGTCGTTTCAGTTTCAACTAAACCCCTTAGCTAGAATCCTTCCTAAAATGTATGGTAGTTTTATTATATGTGACTACAGTGTAGTGTAGCAATGTGTACATGTATTTTAACATCTATGTTTAGTAGTTGAACCGTTTGCCAATTCCTTCACCGGTTCAACGTCTTGTCTCCTGGAAAAAAACAAGTAGCGTGGTATGATTCGTGACTCGTTCGCACGTTTCATTCCTAACGTAATATATGTTCAAATACTATTTTCTTGGATGAAGTTCTCCAGGTATATAACAGTATAGTTTCGACCTTAGCGATTTTTCATAAACAGTCTCATCTATTAGATATTGGCAGGGGGTGTTGGTTGGAAGGAAAGCAAAATCAGCATTCAGTGGATGTAAAGACACGTCCTCATAAAAGTGTTGAAGGTAAAAACCGTAGCGAAACAAATAATTTATTTTTTCGACTCGAACTCGACTCTACATCTACATGGTAGTAAATATCGTAGTAGTCATTTCGTAAGGCACATGTTTTCGTCGGCAAAGGCATACGCATTGAACTTCCTAAGTTTTTACAATAATTCCATTCCACGTGCATTTTTTTGTGCAACTATACTTCCATCCGTGTTCTGTTGATTTGGCATGCGCCCTTTTACGAGAAGAGCTTATAGCTTAAAACCGTATGCCAGAATGCGAATGCCATAGGAAGTAGAGGATCTAAAGTAAAGGACCCAAAAACTTCAACCCGTTCGTTTTCTCCGACTAAACTCAACTCTTCTACTGCAGGGTTCCATTTATGTACTGAAAGATTTTTAAGATTTTTCAGAAAATCTCGAGTTTTTCATCATTCTTCTTACCCACGGATCATTTAATTCGACATAGACTCCGAAGAAATAATGAACTCATCAATGACACATGACTTCTTAAAGAAAGCACAGTGAAGTGAAAGCAACACATTTCTTATTAAAATTTTACAGAAGCAAAAATCAAACACCAATTTTAGCTCTTTTACACCGCATATCCGCCACACGCACAACTAGTAAAACTATTTTAAATGTTTCAAACTTACGAGGAACAGTTGTCTAAATGTGAAATTCGGAAATTCGGGTTACTCAATTTGTGTGATCCAAATTGAAAAATCTGACCATTCGTCGTCGTATAAAGTCATTTCTTTTTACGAACGTTAGTGCTTTTTCCGGAACTTTTCTTTTTCCTCGCTGAAATACCATTGAAATACATTTGCATTCGTCAACATTGCATTAAGAACATTATGATTGGAAATATTTCTTGAAAAATGACAGGGAGAAAACTAATCGTGTCGGTGTCGGTTTGTGGAAATTAGCTGTTCAGAGCGGAGATAGTTTGAGAGTGCATTCAGGTCAACTGTTTTCGGGAATCTTCCCCCACCTCGTAACCTTACAGAATATACCGCTCTGAATATCATGTTAGCCAAGTT
Organism: Protaphorura tricampata; assembly: GCA_034698835.1. Classification (NCBI taxonomy): domain Eukaryota; kingdom Metazoa; phylum Arthropoda; class Collembola; order Poduromorpha; family Onychiuridae; genus Protaphorura; species Protaphorura tricampata. The sequence continues at coordinate 12,116 of JAQGCB010001257.1, read as the reverse complement.
TTTTATTGATACTATCTTATGTTTAGGAAAGAAAAAAAACGAGTTTCACATTTGTCGTCGAAAGCTTTCCTGCCCCTGTTCATGAATCAGTGTGACTGCAGTTATATTGTTACTAGGGGCTGCTGAGAATATTGGAAACTCAGAATGAGCTCTGTTCACAAAATCATCAAATTCGTACTCGTCAGTGCATCCGAAAATATTGAATGTCAATAGTAATATTATGATTGAGTGGTTTCCCCTAAGCAACTTGTGTTGTAGTCCAACCCTATTTTCTCCGGGCAAATCCATACTTGATACCCTGTGTTTTAGGAATACCTAGATAGACTGCAGTCTGCAGTGCAATAATGCTCTTCCTTCTCTCTCCGTGCCTTGTGAAGTATGTATGACTTGACTTCTCTTTTTTTTTGCTTCTAACGAACCTATGTAAGTTCTCTTCCTGAATGACTTGAGCTCTTGGTTGTGTATCCTGTATGTTGGTGTTCTATTCGTGTGTGGGTTGGTTGGCTGGAAGGAAGTAAGATGTAGAAAAAGTTGTAGTTGTAAGTTGTGTGTAGAATGTGAATGTAGAAGAAGAAGAGTTAAATTCGGGGTAAAAATATTCTCTCACACTCATTTGTTCTTTCAGAAGTAGATCCCGGGTCGGAGGAAAGAGTTCCACTCCCAGACTCTGGTTGTGGTGACCTCATCATTTCAGAGACTGACGGTGTATCTCAGGACAGTTCAAGTCAATTGATTCATCATCATCATCATCATCGGAGTCAGAGTGAAAATTATTCAGAAGAATTATTGAGTGGACGAAGTGAGAGTGAAAGTACAAATAAAGTGAATGGTGGACTTGGTGTGATACAATATGTGGATGGCCCTTTGGATGGAGCACTTTATGCCCTAGTCAATCCTGTCAAAATCAAAGCTCCATCATCCGCTGACTCTGGAATATCTGTAACTGTAAGTCTGTGTCTTATTCCTATTATTATTATTATTACGATTTTTGGTGGTGTTGAAGTTTTTACGACCCTCAGTTGGTGTTAGTATTAACTCTTCCGAACTTAAACTTCACATGTATATACCTACATACTCATGTCCAGACTCCAAATGCAGGTTGCATAAGTTACACTGCACGTGCACCTGGCTTTTCTTGTCTCCGGGGATTTATGGGTTATGAGATAAGTGTACGAGGTAGCCACTCCACCAGTCGTTACCGACCGGACTAACCGGAACCGGAGTAAACTTTCGAACTTAATGAGATAACTTTGACTTTCTTATGTACACAAGAAGAGAAAGCTGCAAAGGAAGTAACGCAATAAGAGACAGAAATATTCAAGAAATAGTTGAAAATTGTAATAAAATATAATGAATCGATGATCAGAACTTGGAAGTCAGCCTCGTTATCCAGCAGGGTACCACCAAAAGCGGTAGGGCTTTCTACTATTTACGGAACACTTATTTCATATTCATATGTAAGGAATACACATTTCTTATTTATGGAACTTTACTAATTCGTCTACGCACTCTCCAGGTCCAATTGTCTAACGAGGAACTTACCTTGTTAATTCTGTTGTGTTAAAATTACTTTGGCAGGATGAGTTGTAATTGTAAGGATTGTAAGGTTATCTTTGTAACAGGGATTTCGGAATTAAATTTTCGCTATGTTATTTTGATAAAGTGTACAAACGGTACAGAATGTTCTTTGAGCATTGGGTCAACAGGATAGACTTTTTACTATTAATAGTATGGGTTTACCCAAGTCCCTGTAAGTCCCTAGCTAAATTCGTCATACTTGGAGTGGAGTGACACTTGTTTATTTTTTCTTATACATTCTGTTTCATTTTGTTAAAAACAGTTAGGGGAACGAGAATTCAGATTTCAGATCATTTCATCTTATGACGACTTTCGTAGAATTCACCTCGAAATTATCGTGTAGTCTCTCACTCTCAGTTTCGTTATCTGTCACGTTAACTCCTCACAGATGCAAGGGATGACGCTTTCGAACATTAGATAATGTCAACTAGGGAATTAGTATTGTCTACTATTTACTTGCTCTTTTTTGACCTCATTGAGTCATCTAAAGATAAGCAAAATATATTTATAGGTTAGTTACGGGGTTACCCAAGGTGGGTCTGGGTTCATTTGTGCCGGATAGGCGGCACAAAAATATTTATGCCATGTTTGCTTATCCAAGGAATGCTTACGTCTTGACTTAAAACTTGCGTTTGCAAAAAGCTAAATATTGGCGGAAGTAATATGCTTATTCGGCAACGAAATGTGTACATTAGTTAATGTATGCATTCTGAGCACGTTTACTTTCAATTGAGTTGCCGTACAACCTGACATCCTTCGACCGTCGGTCGCTTGTCTAAAGCCTCTGCGGCAGCCAGTACTTTCTCAAGTCAAGTCTAGTCCTCATCTCAGGGTTTGTTCTGGACATGGACAGGATAGAATTAAAAAGCACCCGACTAAAAAGATATGACTAAGGTTGAAATCAGTCGTCTTGGTTCAGTTTCACTTGGCGACTTTGAGTCGCCTTTTCCTGCCGTACGGCCTTGTCTGGGTTGACTTTCATTCCCCCTCCTCTTCTTGTCATCCTCAATTGCTTCGACACGACACTGAAGAGATAAAGAATAATGTGGAGTGTAATTATCCTTTAAGTAAATTTATCAAAGTACCTTATTTTCTAATTTAAGGTTTTAGTTAGAGAAGAGGGGGAAAGACAAGACGAGTGAAATGTGACACACTACCCTTCTGTTCTGTCAAAGGGTTTTATCTTGAAAGACTGATAAAGTCAAAGAATTCAGTTCAGTTGGTGGTTCGGTTCAAAGGAAAAGGAGTGAATGAATCATTAATTGTGATGATAAAGAAAGTTAAAAATATTCCGGGTTAGATATACGGAGTTCGGTGGTTTGTAGGAGATGTGTTTTTCGACTTCATGAATAGAATTCGCTTCTGATAACCATTTCCACTTTTGGACTTAACTTTTTCTGAATATACCACAACATACTGCAGTGTGCTTATTTGGCCTCACAAATTATTCTTTAGGAAATGTGTATCTCAGATGGTTTGATGAACCACCCTGTAAGTGCATTCTGAAATTAAATACTCGGAACCGATCACGTCTTGGAATTATTCAGTCAGGGTTCTCCAAAAAGTCAAGTGATATTTGAGTATGAAAGTCTTGAGTGGGACTGCTGGCTCAGAGAAAATGTTTTGTGGTGTTAATGAGAACGAGACAGAGACATTTGCGAATTCAACAAAACTACATAATGTGGATCCCATTTATTCCTCGGTAATGATGCGATACGTTTTGTTCATTTGGTATTCCGAATCTTTTGTTTTTAGCTTGCATTACAGTTGTGCTTGTTCGTTCCTTGTATAAGTTCGTTGTACGTTCGTCACAAAACTATTAAGAGCTTACTTGACTAGGCTTTCCTTTGGAGCACAGAGCACTACTGCCACTTTTACTACTGTCTGTATTTTGAAACAAACACTTCTCTTGCAGATTTATGAGTTTGGATAATTTCCTGTTTCTCATTTATTTAGTGCTTTTAGTGATAGTTACTATCTGGCATGGCTAAAGTTGGTCGGATTTTCGGCATTAGCATTGCATTTGCATTTGCATTACGTTTGATTTCTTCATCAAAGTCTCGTGCACTTCTAATGTCAATTGTTACATGTTCTTTCTGCAGTGTAAAAATACACAATTTTTGGAAGTTTAATTTTAGAAGTATAGTTCAGGCGAGAACTTTGTGTTTGCCTGTTAAGACAATCAATTTACATACTGGCTATGTTTAAATGCTTTGGAAGATCACGTCAATAAAGAAACCAAACCGGACGGACAGACAGACAGACAGGGTTTTTTCCTCAATGGAATTTAGAAATTATTAATACCAGAACTTTTCTGCGTGCTTGATCTGTAGGAGGAAATATTTTGCGTAATGTGCATCGCATTACTGTCTTCAATTATGAGGCTAGGCGGCTAGGAACGCTTCGGTTCATTAATAATAAAATATTTGATTTGGGAGTCATAATGATAGGAATTAAGGCGTTGATGATTGATGCCTGGTATAAGTTTTTCACTTCCTTACCTTTGAAGTCAATTCATGACATGACTTCTTGTCACAAGACTGCAAGTTTTGTTGCTCAGTCCAACCATACCGTGCGATTATCTTGAATGTTTTTTGTGGTTTGTCTCATTTCTTCCCCAGCTTCCTCCTGTCTCTTCACATTTGGTTCAATTTATTCCAATTAGACAAAACCTGTTTGTTTAAGTAGGGGTTAGGGTGTCCAGTCCCAGTCCCTAAAGTCTTACAAACCTGGATTCCCAAGGCTTTTATTTTTAAACACAGTCCATACATGTAAACTGGCTGGATCTTGTTTCTTGGATCTGAATGTGTAAAGTAAATGAAGCTGAAGAGTTTAATTTAGTTGACACACAAAGGATATTGCGTGTGCGTGTGTGGTAATTCATCAATTACTTGACTTTTTTTTTGTTTTAATTTTGGATAGCAGGCTGATCAGATGAAAGACTTGGACAGACTATTGAATGCTTTGGTCCAAGAGGCTGAGTCAATTCCAGACATCCCATACCACGCACGACAAGATTCATTACCATTTTCATACGGCGTTCCACCTCAAGAAACTCTTAAACTTCGCCAAGAACAACAATTGAGACGACAAACGACGAAGACGACTGAACAACCTCAAAGTTGGAGACATGTGAGTGCGAGTGAAGACTACTCAGGGCAACAACCAAAAACAGCAACTTCCTCAGCCACTTACTATCCACGTCCAATTCCAATCTCTGCTCCACCAGATATCAGTAGTAATAGTAGTAGATCAAAAAACTTTGTAGAGCCTGATCGTGTGTTCTTTGATAGTTTCTCAGATTCCTTTACATCTCCACCTCCACCTCCTCCACATTCACATTCGCACAATTCCCAACAACCTTCTTCCAACACCACCACATCCTATTATAGTCAATCAGATAAATTCAACCAGCAGAGTCAACCTCGTGTTCGACACCTCCATTTAGAATTAGAAGATCAAATCATACCACATAGTGAATTAACGAGAAGTGGAAGTGGAAGAGAATGGGGAATTGAATACAACAGGGATTCTCAGACTCAGAGTTCACAACACCAACAACAGACAAATAGTCGGAATGAATATTATAATCCCAAGAATTATCAAAAACAAATAAGTAGTGCTAGCAGTCACAGCCACGAATCATATTCTCCATCTGGGCACCAATATCAAGATCATCATCATCACACCAAACCTAGCTATTCAGCTTCCTTCAATAATTTTTCCAGTATTGCTGAGGGAAATTCGGGCAGGCGGATGAGATCTCAATCGGCTGACGGAAGACCTCGTGAAGATGATGAAAATGCGGATGAATGGCTCGCCAGACAAATGCAAAGATTACAAGAGAAACGGGCCAGGAAAATTGTTGTGTAAGTCAAAAGAATGTCTGGTCATTAATTTTTTACTTGGGTAGACGGACGGCTATCGTAAGGTTTAGTCAATCAAATGCAAAACTGCTTTTAAAAACTGTTCTTTACACATTTTAGTTGAAACTTCACTAAATTATATATTAATGCCTGGCTTAGTTCGAATGCAAGACTAAAATTATTGAACTATGATTTGACTTTGACTTTAGTGTCAGTACCCCAGACGTACACTGGTTTAACATAAGTTGGAAATCTGCCATAACTTTAAAAAAAAATACAGCGATTATAAAGTAGTGGAAAAAAACTACGGAAGTTGGTGGGATAGTGTATCTTTTTGGTTGTTTTTATTAGCCCTTCTCTGTATCTTCCTATTTATAAAATTATATGTATTTCATTGCAGAAAGAATGACTGGCTTGTAGAATTGAAGAGAGCATTGCCTCAACAGCATCAGCAACATCAAGAGGAAGGAAGAACATATGAGTCACACTCGTCATACCAGCAAAACCAGCAACAAAATATTGTTAGACCATCATCTACCAGTCGTATTCATTCAGCTCCCAGGTCTAACGTCTCTACACCGGGTCTGTACTCATCAGACGATGAGGAATTTGATCGAGAAGTGGAAAGAGAAATGTTTCCCAGTCACAATTATCAAAGTCAAAGTCGGGGAAGAAAAGTTCAAAGATATCATTCGGAGAGTGCTTATGACCGTGTTCAAAGAGCTCCAAGTCAACAGAGTAATGCGAGTACAATTGGTGGAATGGGTGATGTGACAACTCCAGGATTCCCGACATGTCCTCCTACGCCTTACCTTAATCGACCAGTTTCCCCTGGTAAGCCACCACGAAGTCCCAAATTAACGAGAAGATCTGGAATGTCTACTCCTACAACGCCAACTGTGTAAGTTAAATTCACTGAAACTTGAGAAGAATGAAAAATTGTTCTACATCTAAATCCCTAAATGCGAAATCCTCTATAATTTTTATACTTCACAAACTTTATAAACTTTAATCCAATTTCTCCCGAAGTCCGTAAATGTAAAAGACACACAGCATACCTTGGGTGAAATTAAGAATAAGGCAAACTAATGTCATATAACCTTAAGAGCAAAGTTTTAAAAGGGCGTAAGCCGCAAGTCGCAACCTTAAAAGTAAACCGTAGTTGCACAGAGTACCAGCACATAAGTAAGTGCTAGGTAAGTTTGCTAAGATGAACATGAGCACACACTTGCACGGCTTAGTGGGGCGACTTAAGACGTGCTCTTGTGTGCAGTGCAACTGAGGGAATCCTGGTGAATATTTTTTCCGGCCGACGTTAATGAACTTAATTCCTGAGGGTAACACCGCTGTATTGTGTTAAATCCAACCGGGTAACAATTTCCGTAAGGCAGTATACATTATGCAAGACGATATACGCCGACCATTTAAAGAGTATAAAATTATGAGACGTACTGTTTACCACAATTCAAAGCAAACCCAAAATTTATTTATTAGCATTATGGAGACAATGGTTAACCACAATTTCCCGGTTAGCGAATAATTATGAATTGTTAATTGGTTTATCTGACAATCTATCTAAGCAGGCTTTGCGCACGAACCGTGAATGTTTCATTGAAATCTTCATGCGTATTGGTTTTGTGTGGTAATTCAGGCTTCCTAGTCTAACTACTCTCAGTAGTGTGAACTTGACGCGATAACTTTATCTCGTTTCGCAGTAATCTTCATCGTGGAAGGTTCAAATGGTTACGTACGAGATTAGCGGCTAAATAAACCCTAGCATTCTCACAATTACAATTTTTAATTTTCTCACTATTTATTTTCTGAGCGGTTAACACAACAATTTGTAAAGAAACCGTAGTGGAATTATACATTACTTCGGAGTACTACTACGGATTATTTTTCTCTCACAAGTTGAGAGAAACTGATCTCAATGGATTCTGGGGAGAGGTAGTGAAACAAAACGTATCCAGTAGGGAGACACTTAGAGAAATTAGAAGCAATAAAAACCTTGCCCTTTGTTGTGAACAACTTTATAGGCTTCATTAGAAAATTTTATTCTATTTTTGTTTGTTTTTTAGAACTGTAAACGAGTGGATGACGACAATGAGTCCACCTGAACCGAGAGCCCAGACACCAGTAAATCCAAGACCAGTTTTCATGGTTGAGAGTGAAGTTAAATTTGCTCGTGACTTGTCTTCACTTTGGTACAAACCGAATGCTTCAAGGGAAGAAACAATTGCTGCCCTAAGATATCAAGCTCCTGGAGTGTTTATTGTAAGGAATTCAAATTCCTTTCCGGGTGCTTACGGACTCGCCATAAAAGTCAATGATAGTACGACTGTAGAAGAGTCAGTCCGTCATTTCCTCATAGAACCAACCAAATACGGTGTTCGTTTACGTGGAAGTGCGGTTGAACCTGTTTTTGGTGAGTTCACAATACATATTTTTTTTTAAATCAGTGTCAATCTTTAACGAGAGATTAAACTTGATAAGAATAATGTTGATTTTTTATTCTTATCATGACATTTTTTATTTGTCTTCCACGGATTTAGTTTATGCACATTTTGCATACTATTATTTACATATGATCTCTTGATTCTAGGTTCACTAAGTGCGCTCGTGTATGCACATCATATTGAGCCGTTAGCACTGCCAACTACCTTGGCCCTTCCAACCGGTGACATATTACCCGTCTCTCAGTCACAGTCGACTACAGCCCATCTCTTGACACAGGGTGCGTTTTTTACGTTTATTTAAAAGTTTCCAAGCTTATAACCCAATATAATTTAACAAACAAACATTTCTACAATACAGGTGCAGCGTGTCAATTACTTTTCTTGGGCGTTGTTGGAGTCGAGTGTATTACAGGGGACGAAGCAGTCACCCGTGCTATCGCAACTGTCAGTCTAGCCTCACCTCCCACAGTCATCTCTCTTCGTCTCTCGAAACAGGGACTAACTCTCACAGATGTTTTTCGCCAAAGGTAAAGTCAATTTGATTAGACAATCCACAGTCTGTTCATTATCTTTACACTCTAACCTTACAAATAGCATTAAAAATAAAATTAAAACTGAAATGAATGAAAATCAATGATTTGTTTTTGTTTCAGATTTTTTCGCCTTCACTTTCCTCTTAAGGGGATTTCTTTCGCAGCGTTGGACCCGTCAAATCGAACGATTGCATTTGGAAATCAACCTAGGAAACTGTTCGCAGTTGTTGCTCGTGCACCAAGTGCAGCTGAAAACTCATGTGTTGTGCTGGCAGAACTAGAGGAAGGTCAGCCTGCCAATGCCATTGTAGCATTCTTCCAAAGAGTCATTGCATGGCAGAATTAATTCATTAATCTGACCTCATCATTAGTAAGGCATCCTCGTAAACGCTTTCTACTTTTCTGTACAATGTGAATGATTGTCGTAGTAAATGCCTGTAAGTAAATGAACACAAATCACATCAGCCGATACAATTCGCAATGTATGTCAGATTTAAAGCTGATGATGTTAAGTTTCTTACGTGAAGAGGTATTAATAATAATACTCGCATCAATTATCCTGCTGATTTTTATACCGCACACGGCGAATCTATGAAATAGGAGTGTGAATCACCAATGAAGTTTTTTCATCAAACCATCAAATTTTGTCTCTAGTAGTCAGTTTACCAAACCTGTGTTCTAAAACATTAATTAGTTTGTAGTTGTACTGCATATCCTAGTAATACGGAGAATTGTATCTGAACCAACATCTCAAACCAAATTCATTGTTACAGAATGCTTCCATTCGGATACTTTCGCCAAATCCAAATCACTTGCATTTTCTATGGTTAAAATATTTTTACGTTTGTTGAATTCTTTCCGAACGTTGCTCCCAGAATGTAATTTTAATTGTTACCTAATTTTCAAGCTCAAATATTGATTCAGTTAAGTGTGGAGAAATGATCCGTTAATACGATTTATGCGTTATTACGCCGGATTTATACTTTCCACTTGAGTACTTTCACTTCACTTTCTTCCTCAACGAAAGTGCCAAAAAGTGAGGGAGCACGATAACAGCAAACGGGACAAAAAAAATGACAAGAAAGTAAAGTATTAACTCGGTGAGCGTTTTTTATGTTGAAGTCCCTTGGATCCATTGAACAGTACTCCTGTACTTTTTAAGTTCTCGTTAGTTTGATTGTTTAATACTTCGACTACAAAGAAAGTGTAAGTTCATAAAATACGAAATTGTACCTGCATGTTATACAGGAATTTGTTTCTTGGGCCAGCTTTAATTGTACAAGTATTCTTTTTCAAGGCGCTAAACAATAAGTACGCATATACACTGTTACGACTTGATATTATCGATCATTGCAAAGAATGTATATTTGAGGAGATGTAATGCCAAATTGTTAAAGGAAATTCCAGGAATTTCAAATTGTTGTCTTAAGCCATGTTTGTTTTATAGCGATCGAAATAAATATTAAAGTGTGTCACAGAATGAAATTCCGATCGAATGTTGTAATCTCCGTTCTATTATTCGTTTGGGATCATTACACGTCTCTTGGTTATTAATCGGGGGTAGCGTCGTGTGATTCTTTGTGGTCATCATAATTGTCAAGGTGGTCCTTAATTGCTCCACCTTTTCGAATAGGCCGCAGTTGCTGAACACCATGTTCCTTTTTGACCCATTCGTATTTGGCCAAATGTTTCTTTTTCCTTGATGATCTTCCCCCCTCTTCAGCTCCTCCCTTGTTTTCTACTGCATCTCGAACTTTAGTAGTCACAGTCAGAGTTCCCAAAACGTCCTCAATTATCATCACTTCTGACTCCACCCCAGCTGGCCTGATCAAATTCTCCTGACGTGTCTCATAATGATCTGGTAGCCAAGCCTGTTCTTGAAAACTTTCAGTTCGGTAACGCTTGGCCTGTAATTTATTTCTGATTAAAATCATGGCTGGACTCATGTATTCATCATCTTCGGAAGACTCTTGATTCTGATCGATTTTCCCAAGTGTAAAATCGTCTGTCCAAAAATCCTCTGAAATTTGTTCAACTTTCTTCCGAGTTTCATTTCGGGGGATAGCCGTCAAACTCACACGAGCCTCATCCGACAAGACTCCCAAACCGTCACCAACTCCAGCTATTTCAGGGACCACAATATTTTCCCAAGACGGTTTTGAGACTAAATTAAGTTCTCCTGCGATCTCCAATTCTACTTCATCGAATTCCGCAGCCTCTTCACCCCCGTCTAATTGACCCAAGATTTGATTTGATGGTTGAGGAGAAGTTTCAGTAGATTTCTCAATCATATCGTAGAATGGAAGTAAGCCAGGATCATCAAAAAATGGGACTTCAACGGCAGAGACCCGGGGTTCTGCGTCAAACTTGACGGATTCTTTTGGACTTGGCAAAATTATGCCTGAAGGTACTTTGGACACAAAAATTGATGGGATTTGATTACCAGTCGGAGTTTTAACTCTGCTGGGAGCTTCATCGTCATCACTGGGTGCAAAATCTGAAACTTGAGCATTTGGATTCTCAACGACGATGACTCCATCCTCAATGTCATCCTCAGCCTCTAAAGCTAACCCCTTAACGTTGGCCAATTGTCGAGCAACTTCGTCGTTTGCCCAAGTTCCAACAAAGATCGGGTCTGGTTGAATTTGCCAACGGCTGAAAGATAATTCAAAGATTAAACGACCATCATATACGCACCGACAGAGTAATCTCTGCTTACCTGTCTCCACCGTCCTCAACAAATCCTTCGTCAATATTTTCTTTCGCAGAGTCCTTAGTGAAACGACTCAATTTATCTTGGACGTCCGTCATGAGTTGCTCGTGTGCAGCTTTTTGTAATTTGAGTTGTTCAAGCTAAATATATATGTATTAATATTGGTTGTAGACACTAATTAGGCGGACTAATTAAGATTTTAATTTTACTTCTTTGGCGGACTCCATGATATCAAGCCTGCGTTTGTCCACAGTCTCATTCAGTAACTCTGTCCGTTCAGCTGATTTTCCCCGTAAATAAAGACGAATCCATTCCAATGGATCGTCGGGTTTGTCACGCTCATTGTAAAGGGCAGAAAAAATGTCAATAAAAACTGTTGTCGCACCAGATTCTTCCATGTATCGAATAAACCCTCCACGGTCGGACGTTGGCTGTATAAATAATTGTTTGATTAGGAGATTAATGATGTGTCAAACATTAGAAGGGGTCCGAAAGGATCACAAATTTTCAGAAAGGTCTTTCAAACCTCGTGAGGAAAAGCGAAGGAAGATTTCCGTCGTGATCGTGTCGTCGTACCCGTCGGAGTAGACGGCTTCATTTTTTAAGAATATTTACGAATTACACGGCAATAAGATAGCAGATACGAAAGGGGTAAAGTAAATCCAAATAAACTTTGTGGAGTTCAGGGCAAAGTTGACGTAGTTTTCCAATACGATTTTCCTGTCATTCTTTAATTCTGGAGAAGTTATGTCATACGATAAGCGTCAACAAATATGTTTAAACTTCTGTGTCGCTGCAGAGATGACAATTTTTGTGAACATAATTACAGTACTGTAGAGAGTGGTGGTAGACGATTCCAAACAGACAAAAATATGCGTAATAAGTTACTCATTTAAAACTAGGATGTATGTCGTCCCGTCACGGGTGCGCCACAGAAGAGCCAGCGAGCGAAGGAGCGACTTCCACGCAT
>JAQGCB010001256.1:0-15360 GCA_034698835.1 Protaphorura tricampata | reverse complement strand
ACTCTCTCTCTGTGTAACCGATGTGTTATATTAGATATTCAAGGATAGTCCAAAAACAGGAATGTTTAACTTCCCTTTATCTTAAGGAAACTGCGGATATCCGGTCAATTTTCGCAATAAAGTATCTATCTGTACACCCATTTTGTTGCAAACAGCAAATGGAATTCATCAGTATTTATTCACTCTCCATTATTTGTTATACCATAAAAATGCATAGTACATTTTATTTGTGATCCTAATTAGTCATAAATATCTGCATAATAATCTTGGTATTGTTGGAGGTATGTCTCTTTTTCTGAATTTGTCATCCGGTTAATGATTTCAGGTTTGATCTCCGTGAGGGGAATTTTTTCATTTCCAACTACCACCAACGGTGCTTGATCGCGTTCGTCATCATCTTCTATTAGCTCAACTGAAATCATAATAAAATACACCAATCAATCAAAGTTATGAAAACGAAACGGTAGGATAACTCTGGTATCGAAGGAAATATGTCGACATCAAAATATTACCAAAAAAATACAAGCTTGCAATAAATTATCAGGTTATGGGACAATTCGGTTTTTCTTTCTCAAACCAAATTCGATATGAACAATTAATGCCCATAGTTGCCAAAATTTTTGGAATTCCGAAAAGAACCATACAGTAAGAGTAGAACGGAATGAGTTTAATAAAAATGAACTTACCCTCATTATCGTCCTCATCCATAGGAGTCTGATGTTGATTATGATTGTTCCCTCCGTTAGATTTTCCAAATGGTTCGCTGTCGTCATCGTCCGAATCAGTTTCATTTCCAGGAATCATAGGTTTGTTTAGACTTCCACTCTTCTTCTCAAATGCAAGAAGTACTGACATGACGTCATCTCTGGACGGTTTCTCTTTGTCCGGAACTGAATCCGGTACTCCACGAGAAGTAATTGGAATCGACTGCAACAAAAAGATTACACAAAATATTAGCATTATAATATTACAGTCAATATGAATCATGCACATCTCTGACAGAACACGACGAGAGAATATTTTACCATTAAGAAAGAGCTACAGAGAAATACTTAGCATTAACACAAATTCGTTATTCTACATTGTGAGAGTACTAATGGCACTAGGGCATGTAAAGTAAAATAATATCTTACAGAATCCCGTTGTTCCCCGATGGTAGACTCAAACATCCATACTGGCCGCTCCTTGGCTTCTTCACCTCGTTTAGGATTATCAGCTTCGCCAATTTTAAAATCAATTCGTGTTTGATCATTAAGTCCCCGCATTCGTGTAGCTTCTCCTGACCACATCCCACCACGGGGTCCTTGCGAATTATTTCCGTCACTGAAACAAAATCATAAATTATTATAGATAATCGAGCAGAGTAAACTTTTCAAACAGGTGACACGAAAGATCAGAAACACAAAAAAAGAACATATTATGTCTATTCTCTATTGTGAGCGACACGAATACCAAGCTAGAACAAATACGTTGTACATTTGCCTCCATAATTACGTAAAGTACTATTAGAATTGACCACTTACCCGCCATCATTAATATTTCTAGGCGGTTCCGGTTCCAAAAGTTCGGGTGCAAGTCTGATATCTTCAGCCTTTCGTAATAGCTCGTATAAAATCTCCATCTGATCGTTGAATCTTAAAACAAATAGATGATAATTTTAAACGTGAATTCGCAAGCGCTCGTGCTTTGCAAGCTAAATGTATTTATATTATGGTACATCTGATCCAAAAGTTCAGTTCGTTACAGAAGTCTGTAGACGTCGTCTAAGTAAAAGAGCCGAACAAATAAGTTTAGCCATAGATAAAATTAAAAAAATGACATACTTGGCCAACATTAAACGAGAATCTTTCTTTGGTCCTGTTGTTTCATCCTCTTCAACCGGTTGCTTACAAAATGTACACCTAGAAGAATTAAAACGCTTAATTGAAAAACCAAATAATTGTAATTCTTCGTCAGAAAGATGTATTGAATTGGACGGTGAAAAGAGCTTTACTTGAATTGCATAGCTATTGTATCAAAAAGTTCTCCAGCTTCGAGATCCGTGAATGTCTTGATACAATTTGTGCATTTGAATGAGGCACGATTCGTTGCATCACGTTCTTGCGTCTCCATTCGTTTTCTCATATGATCCAATTTGTACTTGACGACATTCACCAGTGACTTGTAATTTATAAAATAGTAATTCACTTTCTGAGCCTTCCCGTCTAATCCAGTTTCCATACGGAGACGTAATTGAACAAATTTCTCAATTTTCAAAGTTGCTAATCTTGCTCGCAGAGATTTCAAGTCAAATTTGAGTAATTCTTCGATATCTTTTTCCTTCATACCTAGAAATACAACAGACAATTAGATCTCAGAAACTACACATAAAACATAAGGAAAAAAATATGAATTCCTTATTTCAAATACTCAAATGTGGATACACCGAATTTTGGGCAGCATAATTAGTAATTAGATATAGATAGCCCATACAAATTGGCCAAAGCCGAATATTCGGCCAAATTGCGAACCACTAATAACATTTATTCACTTATCAGTTCCTCTCTATTTTCCATAAAATATTCATATATTAGTGGACTATGGACTTACATGAATTCCGGACTAACATATCGATGATCAGTGCATCCTCAGTTTGATAAAACCCCTGAGCCACAAGACGAGCCAACTGTTTCAAGTAACTAGGGATTTCAGTTACATAGCCGCCTCCGTCCATGATACCCGGATTTCCTGCAGTCAGGATTCACGGATTAGGGAATGAATTCTGATTTCACTGATTTGAAAGTGGATCTCGACTCAAGTTAACAGTCATCGTTCGTCCAGCCAATCATCCCTGTTAAAAAAAGGAAAAGAAAAATTAGATGATGAACTTCTCGAACGCAGAAAAACCATTAACCTTGAATGGTCTGATCTGAAGGCCTCAGACCTTATCGTTAGCTTAACTGGTGAGGCCTTCATTCTAAGATGACGGTTTTTTTAACAAAGACAGCACTTACAACTTACTTACAACTGGCACTCAATTCCAGTACTAATTACTAATAGCCAATAAATAAATCTAAACGCTCAAGGTCCAAGGACATAAAATAAATTACTGACTTGGGTCAATTACTTTAGACATGTAATGTAATTACTTACAGGAGAAATGGTATGGTATGGTAGAAATATACATGACAAAATTCAAAATACAGATCTATCAATTACGAAAACTTTGATAAGCTATGGAAGTAGCAAAAACCACAGCCATATCTTAGCACACCTGAACTAATTAAGCCAGGCCGTTTTTCCATGCTACCAATTAATTAACTCATTTATCTAGGTATTTATCAACTTTCGCATTACCGATTCATTTACCATTGTATTTTTTTTTACTTTGACTCACCTATCTCTTCATTTTCCTTCTCCTCAACGGCCCAGAGTAAGTAGTTGAAAAATTAATTAGATTCACTGATTAATTTCCAAATTCTAATTTGTTTTCCTGCTCCCGTCAATCGCTACGTCCTCTCCGTCTTGGGTTTGAAAATATTGTGAGAGTGGTGGGAAAAAAATTACAATAAATATTCCGTATTGCAATTACATGGGCCGACGAGCCAAGGAAAAATTGTGCAATCAAAATGAAACCGCGGGATTTCTCTCAAAATTCGAGAAAAAAAATAGTGTGATGTGTCAAAATTTTCAAAGTTGTGTTTTGTAATTTGTAAAATCCATATTTTTACAGTTTTTCCTAATTTTTTTCCAGTGAACTTCTACAGTTAAAATTACGACCGCACTGTGCAAATATAGCAATATTACCAGTAAGTCGAAATTCAAAGTCGGATTTTTATGGTGAATTTGGCTTTATGACTTTTTGACCATATTTTTTGTATGAAATCTATGTGAAAATTACATTACTTGATTTTCGTCTTGTTTTCAGTTGCCGTTAAGATTCGAGGGTCCGAAAGTAGGCTAGTGACGCTGGTGATTCTTACGAAATCGTGATATTTTTTCAGTGAAGATAATGAGTAACTATGATAAGGTGAAAATTGTCGTCGTCGGAGATTCGGGTAAGCATGCAGTTTCACGGATTAACCAATTTTTCGGGTTACAAATTCCGACAATTGTATTTATTTCATATTAATTTTTACTTAATTTCCAGGTGTAGGGAAAACGTCTGCTGTACATTTGATTTGTCACAATCAGCCATTGTCCAATCCATCATGGACAGTTGGTTGTGCATTAGAAGTCAAGCTCCACGATTTTAAGGCAGGAACACCACAACAGAAAACATATTTCGTTGATTTGTGGGATATTGGTGGAAGTTCAAGTCATCGGAATACTCGTGGAGTTTTTTACAATGGAGTGAATGGAATTATTCTTGTCCATGATCTCACGAATAGGAAGTCCGAAGCAAATCTTCATAAATGGATAATGGAGATTTTGAGTAAAAATAATGGTGCAAAGTACAATGAGGAGGATGAGTTTGACCCAGAACAATTTGTTGGTGGTATTCAGATTCCAGTGTTTGTGATTGGGACTAAGATGGAGTCATTGGAGGGTAGTCGTAATCGAAGACCTAGTGGTCGGGCTAGCTCAATTGCAGAAGAATGTGGGGCTGAAGAAATGTTTTTGGTGAGTGATTTGTTCAATTTTTTTTAACGAGTTTTTTTTTCAAATTTCAATTTCAAGCGTTAACGATTTGGTTAAAATATTTTTCCATACAGAACTGTCTGGACGCAAAATCAATTGCGCCCGGATCAACTGCAGCGGTCAAATTAAGTAGATTCTTTGACGTTGTAATTCAAAGAAGATTTTATAGAGAGAATGCCAGCCCACTTTTTGATCGAAAAAAAATTAACCCTCCACATCAAAAAATATTTAATGATGAATATTACTAATTAACTGGAATAAGGTAGGATTATTTGTTTTACCAAAAAACATTCCTTTACATTATGGATTGGGAAGTGTGGGGTTTAGAGTACTGAAATATTTATTACGCTGAATATTACTGAATCCGAATTACTCGTCAATGCGTTTTTTTACGAATATTTAGGTTCGGAACGAAATAAAGTTTAATGATTTTTTAAATTCAAAACAGAATTCGATTTTACCTTGACTTTTATTTCCAAGAATTTTTTTGCCAAAATTCAATTTTGTTGCCATTGGATTGGAAGTAGTTAGAAACAGTTTATTTTGTGGAGAATTGAACGATTCGAAGCGTTATTTACATTCAAAATTACGACGTAACCCGATTCAAGATTTTATAACGATCAGATTACTCACTAGTAAAAGTCACCTGTGACCTGTATATTATTTAATTAGCTTTTCCGTTCACAATTTGATTAATTCCCCCCACACACTAAAAATGTCGATTCCGAAAAAGTCGGTTCATGAAGTGACATGGAATACGAAGCAAGACGCCGAAGATGCCGTATCACTGGCAAGTTCGGAAGAAGCTCCGAAAAAAACGACCGTCAGGTTGAAGGCTAAAAAACAACAATCACGACTAGCGACTATGTTGAAAAATACCAAGGAACATGATGTTGAATGGTTGGAACAACAAGCCGCGGAACAAATGGACAGAGATTTGGTTCAATACATCAAGGAACAATGGAAAGTTCAAGTGAGCAAAACGAGTTCTCTTCTGGAAGTGTCTTATCGAACCATGGAATTGATGGAGAAGAAAAAACCGACGAATTATTGGTTGAACCGAAGAGGTCGGGAATTGTACGCAGAGCATACTGGTCTATTCAGTGATGTGAGGAAACCGTACCAACCTCTTGGAGATGTGGAATTGGACACGGATATGCTCATTTTCAATAATATGCCACCACAACTGAAGATTGACGTGAGTCAAATTAAGTCATCTGTCTTAATTCTAACTTATGTATCGAATTTATTTGTTTTTATTCGTTTATTTTAGCCAGGTCCATGGTTCAGAATGAAGCGCGAGAAAGAAGAGGAGGAACGGGTAAATTCAATAAACATTTCATTAGTATTTTATTTTCGAAATGAAGGAATTCGTTTTGATACTTCCAGAGAAAAAATGCCCCACTTCCAAGGCATCCACGTACCAGACTCGGGAAACCTAGTTATGCTAAAGGAAGAATTAAAATCGGTGCTGGAGGAACACTGGCAATGGGTACTTTTCCTTTTCTTTTTATTGAGGGTTGAGGGGTGGAATCCAATTAAGATTGAGTTTGTATTTTTATCCGGACAAAGCAAATATTTTAACCTTTTTTCAACTTTCAGACAAATTTGTCCGGACTGCAGAAGAATTTCAGAGAGGTAAATTATTGTACTGAATAATTATACGATATGTGAAATCTGTTTTCCTGAATGGAATTATTTTTACTTTCAGGAATACGAGGTTCAATGACATTCACACAATTACTGACAAACTGGCGTGAGGAAAAAGAAAACGAGGCAGCGAATCGCGGTTCCGAATTTGGAATTATGAAACGCAAGCACGTTGTTGTACAAACCACATCAGCAACAACAACAACTAAAGCAGATCCAAATGCAACTACTAGTGAAGGAGAAGGAGCTCCTAAGAAGGACATATCCGTTAAACGGAAGTCATCTGTAGTGGACGATAGGTAAAAATATTTCAGATTTTTTTGCCAAAAATTGAACTAAAATCATATTTATCTAACAGAGTTTACCAAATGGAAATGATGAATCTTGAGAAAATGATGGTCGCAATGTACGATATTTTGAAATCCTTGTTGAATATGAAGGTCGATCAAGTCAAGGGCACTGTAAGAAAAATTACAATACTTTTGTATTCTATTATGGTGTGTATTGAATATTTTTGAACATATCCGACTATTCATTTTAGATGCGTCTTCCGGCCAGTGTTGTACTTTCACTTCGAGAACACAGTCCAGAAACAAAGGTCAGAAACCGACGGAAACCACCGACTGAAATTATGAGAAGAGCAAAATTCGCTGCTTCAATCTATACTGCACTTCCCAGTGCGTATAGTATGAAAGGAGTGTCTCAACCTCCAACTGAACAACCATCAGAGTTAGTGTTCACACTTTTTTTAACCAAATTCCGCCTTGACTAGCTTATTTAATTCAAATTTATTGTTTTCCAGAGTATTGCAATTACAGCTACCACTACCAGTTCCTTTGCCAACTCCACAAGAAGTTATATTCAAAGATGACTACGAAGGGACTGGAAGGGCAGTGCCCGTTGTGTTTGACGAAGAAGCGATTGGTGAAATTATACCGGAGGATCTCATAGTGTAATTACTTTTGACAAATTGTCGTTTGAAGAAGGTCAGATCTTGTAAATCGTTGACAAGATTTTATTAATTATTTACTGGATTTTAGTCCCCCGGATGGAGTTACAGGGACTTTGAAACGAGTCCATGACGTCGTTTACAGTACAACGTATTTAGACGATAGACCAGCTATGTTGAAGTCTCAAACATTGAAAAAGGAGACACCAGAGGAGACAATACAGCGAATACTGAAGAACGAACGACGGTAAGGTCAAATCTTTAGAACTAACTGTAACTGTAAATTGTCATTTAAATCTCATTTCATTTGTTTCCTGTTTTCTTCTTACAGGTACCGGAGCATTTTTGACCCAACCGTTACAACTGAGCCTGTCCCTCTGTGGCACGATGTACGTGTTGAAAACGTTGACCCTATTAGCGCATTGGTCAAGTAAGTTTTAACTGTGTAATTGGCATCAAATCATACACCGTCTTTACATACAGCCTTGCATGCGGAAGTACATTATTGATGTTAGATATTTAACTTATAATATTGCTTTCTTGAATTCAAGGTCGGATGCCAGTGTTAGGAAGAAATCATTTTCCGCAATGGAATTTGCCAGAGAGCGTGACACTTCTGTTCTTCCATACACTGAAAAGAATCCTCACATTGATGACATTCCTACGCCGAAACTCCCTGGCCCTCCAAGTATTCAAAGAATTGATTCTGCTGAGCAGTCTCGCCTTAATCTTCTGGCTAAGAACCCAGGAGCTGATTTTGAAAGACCTCCACCCTCTGCTATCAAAAGGCTCTACGAGGAAGCTGGTGTCCTAAATAGGGATACTGATTTATATAAAATTCTTATGAAAATGAAAACACCTTTTCGAAATGTTGAGAAAAAGGTTCGATTCTTTTACACGAACGAAATTGAGAAGTACGAATGGGACACGATGAAACGTTATAGAACTAAAATTGCTGGTGAGTTATAAAGAATACATTTATCTGCGACTATTTTTCTCAGAATTTATCATTGAATGGTTAATTATTGTGGTCACTGTCTTGTTTCCAGCAATTCAACCAGATCCCATTTACGAGTGGTCTATCGGTTTGATGCGTCAGGCAATGAAGGAACCCTTGGATGATGACCTTGGGGATAATGATGGTGAAAAGAGAGCGGCCATGTGGTATCGGAACTTGATTGAGAGGTGTGAGATTGTCGGTGCGGTGAAACATATGGGCTGTGAACATATGCTTGAAAAACTGCATAAGTACTGTGACGTGGACATGAAATCCAGACCTTTGATGCTGAATCGCTTCTGTCTCCTTGTTCTGTCGCTTCCAACGACCGAGTTGGGAACTACTTTCTTCCAAGATGCCATTGCCGTAAGTATTATTATGAAATTAAAGCTTATTTAGTCGAATTGAATACACCGATGTGATTTCGCCCATGATTTTTCAAATATTTGCCAATTCTCAAGACAATTGGTCATTCTATGACCTGTCGAGCTTAAGATACAAGTAACAGACTCACTGCTCCACAGAATGTGCAGAAGCACGACAGCTTAATTTATTTCGCTCTCTTCATAGTATTCTCAATAAATATACAAAATATGATACGTAGTCCTTTAAGGCACTCGCCTGTTCTGGATCCCCTTTCGTCGAGCTGACAATTGACTTTCTCTATCTCTAAATATCTTTCTTATTGTCATACATTTTAACAATGTCTTAATCTTGCAATCCTTTACGATGGATGAGCCATAAGAGCTATGATCTTATACATACATTTGATTTTCACCAAAAATGCATTCATAGTGAATGTAAAATATTTAAAAAATCTAACATGAAAGGAATATCGAGGAATATATAACTTAGCAATATTTGAACAGAAGTGATAACTTATGAAATGTAATTAATACTTTCTAAATTACAGTTCCTGCTTGACCGACTGTTCGGTTCTCCAAAGGAACTTCTGTACCAATGGTTGGCTCACCGAGGTTTACCTCTGCTAATCTGAATTCCAATTTTCCCCAATTTTCTATTTTTCTAGTTTTCGCAACCAAAATTTTGTATATAAATCTCAATTGTATATTCGGTACCCCACCCATTCTTAAAGCCAAAGGGCTACACTTTGTACAACTCTAAAACTAAACAATGTTGTATAATATCTGGAATAAAAAAATGTACTATTTTTTGAATAGGTAATAATAATAATGAAAATTGGATTCCACTTTCGGAGCACGTGTTCGTACATATGTAATGCAGTCTCCAGAATACACGTTACGTTATGGAAACACTTTCTGGTTCTCTCTCTCTCTCTCTTTTCCAAATATAACTGGTAATAACTGGTATGGTGGCGATGAGCAAATTTTCAGCTCCAGCTATAGGAATTTGCACGTTCTCTTACGCAGAATACATTTTTTGAGACTACGAAGTCCAGCCTGGGTTGATGGGACGGTTGCAATGGCGGAGTGTAGTAAAGCCTCTGAAAATGATTCAACAAATATGTTTGTTTTGATAATTGATTTTTGATCACGCAGTATTAATTAATTACAATTTATTGTAGTTAACATGCACTTACCATCTTTAATCTGATACTCAGAAAGAACACGTTTCTCTTTCAACGTCCCACCACGATAATACAACCTGCAATTACTCCATTCACTCCCTTTGAGTTGTGCATACTCTTTTTTAATTCTTTGAATCGTCCAATCTGCGTCAGCGATGACGAGCACCGTTTTGTGATCACCAAAATCTGTCACATAAAGTTCAACGGGTTGACTGAGACGTTCACTTGGTCGACATTGAACATGTATGATTGAACCTGTTTAGAACGAGAGAGAATAATACAAGAATCAAAATAAAGTTTATAATTTATTTGCTGACGCAAGTAGTTAAATTGTAATTAATGATTAGGTTAAGTAGTCTTATGACTCATCTTACCATTTACTATGGCATAATCCACCAAGAGCTCTCCAGCTTGAAGACATTTTCCCATGTACATCATGTACCATCCATACCAGTTTGTCCCATAATAGTCAGCGTACTCCTTTTTCAACCGATCCACGGTCCAAGTTTTATCAATCGTCATTTCAACAATCCTTCCATGCACATTCACCACAGATATGTCCATTTTCAGAATTATAATTATATTTTTTCGGTGATAATTTTAAAATACAAAATATGATCTTCAGTTCAGCTGCCCGGAGGTATGTATGGAATACTATAATTTTATTTCAGTAATTTGTTCTTCTAGTAATCCGTTCTCACTCACAAGTATGAGAGTAGTAGAAATGTGTTTGACCCGCCACACAAATACATATTTGATTATCACTTTATCAAATGCGTGGAATGATATTTCATACATAAATAATATTAATGTGTATCATGTATGGCAAATTGGCAATGGCCAAGAGACTTTTGTCTATTTTCACACCACTTGTACTCTTGCACTTCCTGGTTTCCCAATTTTAATCGTCCAGCGAATTTAAGTTCAAAAAATGTTTAAAGTTTTTCTTCACTAGTCGGTTCGGTTGCGGTGATTGCAGTTTGCAGTGAAAATGAACTACAGAGAGAAAAAATAAATACAAAAATAGTATGAGATCATAATTGCCTGTCATACATACATTAAGTACAATGTGGGGTACACATGCAAGGCACGACTAACACTAATGGACCCATAATTAGGATTTTATTTTGTGTACAGGTACAGGTACAGATACACATACAGACAAATGCTTGTGCTTTTTTTGGATAAGATAGTTAAAATATCTAAAATCGTAGGATTTCGAGGAATGACTTGTCCTGACCACGCTACTGTTGGCCAGGTGGGTCGGAGTTCACAGTACGAGTACGACGGTAAAAGTAAAACATAAACTGTATGTACACCAATTCAAAAGAGCTTTACTCTCCGGCTGGGATTTCACATCATCACGTACTGTGTTTGTTTGCAATAAAACCAGTTAAGTCTGGAAAGTACGTGTAGTGCTAGTGGCAGTGCGAGTATCAAAATTTAGTAGAGGTTATACATATTAGCATTATTCAGATAAGAAATGATTTTTTTATTGAAATAAAAATAATAATGCTATTTCCAACTTATAGTATTGATTGATGAGAATTTGTACACATGATGTGATGACATGATGTTTTTGCGTGGAAATATTTTCAATTTATGGAGTGTTGGATTTTGTTACAAAATTACAACTTGACTTAAGTCTCATCTGAGTGCCTGTACTGGCTGTACTTACCGGCGAAATAACAAGGAAAATGCAATTAGTGTAAAGATCAGTTCGGGTCAAAAACATTTTCTTATTAAATTGTCACTATTTTGAAACTTTCCTAAAATTCTATGCATCCTTGCCTGTCAGATGTGTTCTGTTCTGTTCACACTTGTACAAATGTCAATCGAATTCAGTAATAATTATGTCAACCACCCGTACCGTACTCGTGAGCAGATAATCCTGATCAATGTTTCACACGTGGAAGGGATTCCCCGTGAGAACGTGAGATTGGGCAATCTTTTTTTTTTCAACCCTAACTAAAATAATATTGAAATGTAGTTAACATATGAGAGTTCATACTAAAATACTCAACTAAAGGATTTCATTTCGTGTCTCCTCCTAATAACTATTAGTTGATCCCAAATAGTTAAGAACTACAGCAATGCAAGCAATGTATTGAAAATATGACCACACATTTATTTGGCATCTTCGATCTGCCTGCCTGCACCTGCTTGCAACTAATTCGCTCAAAAGAATTTTTACCTGCATGCACGAACGGGTTGCCACAAGTCTGTCTTCTAAGGCACGGCGCACTGTATCTTCTTCGGTTAAAACTTTCAAAGAGTTGTAATGTTTGTAAATATTAACGCACAACACAGGCACGACACATGGGGGAGAATAAATACAAGTTCAACCTTGAATTAAAAATTCAACAAGAATGTATCTGAAAATATGAATGAGTTTTGACGAAATACTTTCACTGAAACACTAAGCAATGGAACCGAAATGATTACGGAGATTAGACAATACAATGTATTATCTAAGTTTTCGGATATTTAATTCGGGGTGAGTTGAGACTATGGTAGTAGTGTAGTAGTGTTCTGTTAAGTTTGAGTTGTTAATTATATTTGAGCCAAGACGCGATTTGGTTGAAATCCAGAGTAGAACTGAATGGACTGGATGATACGACAGCAGACTTAAGGTATTTTTCCACAACCTTTTTTATGATGTAAGTATATGATGATTTACAATCTATCTACTAGTTAGTTGTAGTTAGTTCGTTAGTTTGTGGAGTATCGAAGGTTGGATAAAGTGAATCTGATTTTAACTAGTTGGTTTGAGGAGGGACGACTGTTTTTAAAATGCCCCTTCTGTTCTTAGAAACTGGTTCATTTGGATGACACGTACTCTACAAAACTATTTATTCCCTTAAGCTCTGTAAAACTCAATTGGCATCAACTATGTAATGTATTTTGTATTCACTATAAAGGAATAAGTCGAATTTGTGGACTTTTTTTTCTTCAATTGTTGATTTTATGACTATGACTACCTCCGAATGAATGAATGAACAAAAAGTCTTACTGCGGAGTTCTGTGTATTGTACTGTGTATGAAGTACAACACATTATGTCGATTTGTATCAGTCAGTACAATTTAGGGTCTATCTCAAGACTACCCTCTCTGAACAAAACCCTTGAAAGACATGTATTTCACATCTTTTGCGTCTTGGAATTTACACATTGTTGTAAGGACCTTGTTAGTTACAAGTGTCGTCTTGTGTCCAGAACTAGGTGAATGCGAATGGCGATATGCCAGGTGATTTCACCATCGAGATGTCCGCAGGATGTACAGTGTTAAATAAAAGAATGATGTAAGTCTTGTACATTTCTTTGAGATGACAAGCCCGATGTGGCCGCCTCGGGAGGGTTTGAATTTTGGATGAATTGAGCTACAATTAGTACAAATACCTCTTTAATAGGACCAAAAAATTCCTAAAAATTCCTAAATTGTTCCTAAAAAATGATGCCCCCGACTCTATATTGATCTTATCTAACAGCCGAGCCTAAAGAATTTTGAAGAGTTTGACAAAACGTGACCCAGGCCATTTTGGAACTTACAAAATCAGTTTTCACTTCAAAATAAACGAAACCTTAAACCCATATCGCCAATATAATGTGATTCATAATATATTGAGCATTTCAAAAGTTACAATTCGACAAAAATCATCAACCTCGTTAATCGGCGGGGAATTATCTTTCTATTTTTTTCATCCCGCGTGTTTACTGTACACATGTCAGCGAATTGTAGTTGTTAATTGTTTTGGAGCATCGGACCATACTGCGTCTTATTCTAAATACATATATTCTAAATATTATTCTCAGTCTGAATAACATTGCATCATCAGAAGTTGTCGATACTCCATTGAACACTTGGTCGGCCTTTCGTGGGAACAGTTTCATCGGTCCTTTCTCACAATATACCATTTCAGTCGCCTTGAATTGAACACAATTCGAATAATTACTACGTTCTTAGTTAGTAAAATGAGTAGTGGTAGTGGTGAGCCTATAGACATTAGTATTAGCGAAGTAATGAATGACAAAGGAGACTCAGACGTTTACGCAAAAAAAATCCTCCTACATGCGAATTTTAATGTTCTAATTTGAGTATTTGTTTCCATTAGAAATTCTTTTGCACAACTTGTAAAAAAATGCGCAGAATTTTCTTCAGTACCGAAACCGCGTGGACTGTGCGTTTGTGGGAATTGATTTATTCGATGATAATAATTCCTAGTCATATTTGGGACTTGTAATCACAACACAATGGTGTTGATATTAAAATTATTGTACGATGAATTCCAAGATATCCTAAACATGATATCAAAATGGAATTGATAACGTGGGATTGCTTACGCATTGAAAAAACCAGTAATGGATAGTTATGTTTTTGTATGATATTTTGGATTTGCGTGTGATATTGGTGACGCAAAGCTTCATAAACAATTGCGTATTGAATTTGAATGAAAAGTTAAGATTCACAATCACACGGTGCGGCACATCTGCATCTGTCTGGATTGGATGATGTCATAATTTTGTCTTGATGTGTTATGTTTTCCTCACTCATCACAAGACGTGAAAATGTGCTTTTAACCAGCCTGCACAACAAAAATAGACGTGTGTCAAGTACCCAATATCATCAAGGTCAAGGTACTCGAGTCAAGTGCTCTAATTTATGACAGACTTTGACAAAATCATCAGTTGACTATCCTGGTTAGGTTTAATGGCATGGATAATTGAAAGTACGGCAATAAAAAAGACACTTGCGATAACATTATCTCTCAAGATGAACTCAAGTTATATTAAAGTTTTAAAGCCGAGAATTCCCCCTTGCGCATTGACTTTCTCAGATCATGATTTATTATTTTCTTTCACAATAGCGCCCTACTGTATTAATGATGACAATTGTTGATTAATTATTGCATATTTAGCAGCATCGACTACTTGCCGGATAATTATCTAAAATTGTGTAATCCATTGGAACCTCAGAGCTAACGTTAGAGTAAGCTACTTACTGCAAACGAAACCCTGGCTGTTAGGATAACTTTCTTAGCAATTCGCATAAAAAGTTCTTAGAATTTTTACAAAATGCTAAGACGTAGAACAAATAAAATATGTACTAGTTTACAATTCCGTAGTATTGTTGAATCCGTTTCTCATTGTTTCTGAATGTCAAATGTTTCAAGTTTAAGTACTGTCTGCGTAGATTCATAGGAATTGCAGACAAACAAAACAAAACAATTCCGATGAAGTTTGGAATTTTCTGTGTAGAATTTTTTTTCTATAAGTCAACAAAAGTAATCGAAAAAAAGGTAATCCGATAATTATAAATTACAATTACAATTGCAATTACAATTACAAGTAATATCAAAGTAATTATGAGTAATTGTATTTCTTATTTCAGTGTTTTCGTGGTTCATTACTGATTACTGTGAATTTTGGATTTATGTATGTTTAATCGGTTTAATTAAGTGCAATGAAAATCAAAGTAATTAACTACAATTACGTTATTGTGTCCAATTTTGTAATTTAATTAGAAATATAATTGTCCTACACCCAAATCTGGAAATTCCCATCTCGAAAATCCAAACCATTTTTCTTACGTTCTCGA
>JAQGCB010001255.1:0-15361 GCA_034698835.1 Protaphorura tricampata | reverse complement strand
ACCATATCGAACCATTCGCCTGCATTCATTTACCTCTTCAGTCAAATTAATACGCGCGCTAGGATTTAGCAACAATGTTCGGGTTCACTGACTGAGAATCAAGCACCATCTTACGGATTACCACGGAACTCCGTCCACAGATCTTGCGCGAAATTCAAAATAAACGACCTACTCTTAAAACTAAACCAGGCGGAGCCATATTCGAGGCCATAATCAAAGTGTACTATGATGAATCTGATTTCCGTAGTTGCGAAATGATAGGAGATTTTCAACGTGTGAACTCTTATGGAGACCAGAGTTCATGTTTGGAAATTAAGACGGAAGATGACAAGAAAATGAAAGAGTTCTGTTTTTGTACCAAAGCAAGTCATAAAGAAAAATTGAAATCTGGTTCAGAAAAGTTGAGGGCTTCAAAGTTAAGGAAACACGAACGTCCAAGGAAAAGGAAACAACAATAAATTCAGAATGAATCTATATTAAAATTCGTTGCATATATTTCTCTATAGAACTGCATTTTTGGAAGAGGAGTTTGATATTACCATATATTATAGTACCAATAATCTTCAGTGTTGAATGATTGTAAGTCAGATTCTCGAAAGTTGAGTGTGTCAATAAAGAAATCCGCCAATAATAGTGCGAACGCAACGCAAAAACCGCAAAATTAAATAGTCGTATATTCACATTGCTATAACGTATCCGTCCCGCTTATATTTCTGCTGTCATACCATCCATGTTTTGTTTACAGGAGGTTCGAGGAGGCGAGTGAGTTATCAGTTATCAGATTACTCCAACCAAGGATCCAACATATTTAAATAGGCAGCACATATGTATAATGTCCAAAATGGTATCAGATCGTAACATTGTTAAAGGATGTCTGTGTTTCTTAATTTGTGGTACCATAGTTCATATTTTCATAAACTCCAGACTGGTTACGCCTCCAACAAGACAAGTCTTCGAACGATTTATCATTAACACAACAGGATGTCAAATTCCTAAAACACCAATTTTCCCAAAATATTACAAGTCCAACTGGCACTTGGATAAAATTCCAAATTGTAGTTATGAGAAAATTTTTTCTACATTAACAGAAGATGAGGTAAAACTTTGAGATTCAATATGTATAGATTACAAGCAAGCTTAGGATTAATTACTGTGAATTAATATTATTATAAATTATTCCAATTAAGGTGATTGTATTGAATCCAGAATATAACGATTCAGATTGTTGTCTACACGAAATAACACGGGTGGAAAATTACGACGATAAGTACAAGTAAGTATAGATAAAAATATAGAAGGAATCTGTTAAATATTTAGCGCTACAATATGGTTTATTGTGGATTTTTAGGACATGAATATGAATTTGGATATTTTAATACGCTATTATCTCCATTTCAGTCTTTCGACTTGTGAGTCCCTCAAAACAATCGCAAATGTGAGTGGAAAAGAAATTCTTGTCGCAAAATGTGGAAATGTATTAAATTTTCATGTTAACCTTCCCACTACACCTGAAGTCCAAATTAAGCTTAACCATTGGAAAAATGTCCCTGTCAAAGAGCGTCCACCGTCAGTTATATTATTCGGAGTCGATACCACATCTCGATCTCACGCATATCGAAGCCTTCCACAAACAATGAAATTTATGAAGGAAACCGGGTTTACTGACTTCAAAGGTAACAAAGTTTAAGACTTTTTGGAGTCAGTGAAGGATTTACTGTATATTAATTATAATTAATTGAATTGTTGTGCACCTGATATTTAGGATACCATTCCATTGCGGCTGGAACTTTTCATAATTTTGTAGCATTTCTAATGGGGTTACAAAAGAAAGCAACGGCAAAATGTAGCCCAAAGTGGAATTCGCCATATGATACTTGTCCATTCATTTGGAAGGATTTTGCTCGACAATACTACGTAACAATGTATGTGGAAGATGGACATCAGACATTCAATTGGGGTGGTCAAGGTGGATTTCAGAAGAGACCAACGGATTATTACATTCATTCTCTATTCCAGTCAATAGAGGACTTCCGGAACAACTACTCGTCGGTGAGGCCATCAGAAATATTGTGTTAGAAAAGTGGATTTCTCATCACGATTGATAAATTTGATTTCAGATCGGGCCAAATTCAGACCTAGAATGTACATCCAATGAAACCATCCCCGAATTTCTTGTTCGTTACACGAGACGTTTCGCCACTAAATTCAGAGACGTTCCATTCTTCAGTTTCACTTGGTTTGCTAATCCATTCCACGACAATCAATTCACACTAGGAACTTTAGATGAAGAAATTCACAGTTTTATCCAGCTTTTGAATGGACTACCAAATTTCTTGGAAAGAACTCTTGTCATTTTTATCGGCGATCATGGTGATCGGTACGGTGACTTCCAGCAGAGGTCTCTTGAGGGTTACATTGAACGTGGGCTACCTCCGTTCTTTATGAGAATTCCGGAAGTACTGAAAAACCGCTTTCCAGACGTAGAAGAAACATTGTATCATAATTCAAGAGCTCTTACCTCTGGATTTGATATTCATCACACGTTTAAACACATTTTGTCCCTTAGTGATAACAACGCTAATGCAAATGCCGATTTTGAACCTGTCATGGAGGACAGATCTTCATTGTTTTTACCCATAGACTTAAACAGAACTTGTAGCAAAATCAATATATATTCTGAGAATTGTGTTTGTGGAAGTGGTACATATGTGGAGCCACTCGAGAATCCATATTTACTTTCAAAAGTCATGTACCACGTAATCCGAAAGCTGAATGGAAAGTTCTCATCCCCAAAATATAAAAATATCTGTAAAAGTTTGAAAGCCAAATCAGACAATATAATTTCGACTCAAATTCTGAAGAAAACGGCGAACTCGACGGATACACTAATTCAATTTAAACCGTACACAGCGGATGCAATATTTGAAGTCAAAATCAAAGTGTTCTATGATGAATCCAATTTCGGTGGGTGTAAAATGATAGGAGATTTTCAACGTGTGAACTCTTACGGAAACCAGAGTTCATGTGTCGAACTTAAGACGGACGAAGACAAGAAAATGAAGGAGTTTTGCATTTGTACCAGGGCAAGTTTGGAAGAAAAACTGAAATCGGACTCTGTAAAGCTGAAGTCTTCAAAGTTAAAGAAACGGAGACGTCGAAGGAAACGGAAAAGGAAACGAACAACAATGAATCCACAATAAATGATGTAATAAAATCCACAATAATTCATAGTATATTTTTCGGTCGAGCTGCCATTTTTGAAAAGAATAAATTTAATAGGTGTCGCAATTCATACAGAGGTGCTAACGAAAGGTCATTCCCCATGCCGCGTAATGTAATGTGAAATCCGGAGACGGAGCCTAATGCTCCCTCTCCGAATGTGGTAAGCGCTTGCTTTACATTACATTAAGTGGCACATGGAGAATGACCTTCCGTGACCCCTGCGAAGGGGAAATATGATTTGAACGGACGAGATTCGATTGAATCATGTACCATGGCAAGCCCGGGGACTAGAAAAAAATATGCCATATCTGGATGCTGGTATACATGCAATGACTATCCCTTGTGAGTTTAAAACTATATGCCCCTGAATAAATAAAGATAACCTTCTAGTGAAAACGAAGGTCCATTTCTTCATGCTCTACTTTACTTTTGATAATTTTGTGCACAGTTTCCAGAAATTAACCTTACTGTGAAGTTCAATTCGTTTTTTTTAATGCATTAAACGCATTTACTAAATTCTATTGAATTAAATATTATGATAACACAAGCATGACGCGTTTGCCTTCATCCGATAAAGTTTTGGCTGACGATCAATATTTTTTCAATTTTTTTAGTCATTCCATTCATTCCATACATTTTGTATAAATCTAAAGAGCTGGAATAATTTAATCCGCCAATAAAACTTTCATACTTGATCATGACCGTCAGTGTTACATTAAATTTTTAATCTTGCCTGAGTATTTTGTTTTTTTAATTCGGGATTTGCATTTGAGAGGTTTCTTATGTCACTAGCAGTAGCAGAGAGTAGACTTGCACTAGTTGGACTATTAACTTACTTATGTGTCAGTGTGTGTGGCAAAAATTGTTTATCAAATTACTCAGTACTTAATTCTACTTCACTAGCAAACAGCGGATGACATTAAAAATTTATAATGAGACCACAGCAGCGCAGCGGAACGACAACCACAGCCATACGATAATCTTCAAATTTCTGTCAGAGTATGAACTCTGAATGGACACGATAAAACTCTGCATGCGAGTGCAAATAAAATAACATTACATACAAAACGCTTGAGTCACATATTTCACTGATAAAGTTTTCCCCACTTTTCATACTAAAATTTTATGCTAATCTCATAATTCACTTCGAGAGTTTATATCAAGTGTTTTGAATAAAAATTACGATGGACTAATCCATAGTTTTTTAATTCGATTTAATTTTTGCACCACCAGTTGTTTCCTTGTTAATCAAAATGACAAATGTAGTAAGTCGAAGACTACACATTGCAGTTTAACACTTTTGCGAGATAAGTGTCGTCTATAAAATTGCTACCTACTTACGCACGATTGTTTTAGACGTAGTCACTGCAGACTGCACGTGTCGATTAATTTCAGACGAAGACAAAAGCCCTAGTTAAAAATATTTTGTTAACTTCCCATTGTTTTCTGGCATCGGTTTAACTTTCTCAGACTACAAAATATCGTCACAAATAATTTTAGTTTGAATATACATACATTACATGGCACACTGCCAAAATGAATAGAAAATGTATTCATATTTTTCTATTGTGTGTACTCGGTGCATCAATATTTCAATTAGTTGGATACTTGTGGACATTTCAAAATAGTAGTGATGTGATTTCTAGTACGTATTTTATTGAATTGGAGGATCACCGAAGGAATTTGACAGACAAAGATCTTAAATTGACTTCTGAATTAATTATAAATACGACTGGGTGTAAAATTCCTACAACGCCAGTATTCCCACAGTATTACAAGAAGAATTGGAAAGTGGTGAATAGTCCGGACTGTACTTATGAGAGTGTGTTGTCTAATTTGACGGATGATCAAGTAAGATTTTTGTTTTACATAATTTTTTAGAAATAATTTGATAAATATTTTTTGTCACACAGAATGTAGTACTCAATCCCGAGTTTAAAAATAGTAGCTGCTGTTTACATGAAATCACAAAGGTCAAAGATACTGACAACGGGTACACGTAAGTTTACATGCAGAATTGGAATTCATTCATGTGTTTTTGTACAGGGTGGTCCATAATTTTTTATCACAGACGTATAAAATTTTGTTCATGATATGATATTTTAGCTTGTCACCATGTCAAGAAATCTCTACATCACTCAATGTGAGTGGGATGGAACAGTTGGTTACAAAATGTGGAAAATCATTAACTTTCCATGCAAACATTCCAATCACGACTCCAGTCCAAGAAAAACTTGACTATTGGCAAAATATCTCATCAGATGATTTTCCACCATCAATACTTATTTTTGGATTTGACACTGTGTCTCGAATGCATGCCTTTCGAAGTCTTCCAAAAACTTTGAGACAGTTGAAAAAAATGGGATTCGTGGATTTCAAAGGTACTCGATTTTTTTAATAATATATTTTTGCAATTGCATAATTTAATTTATTTTTACATACAGGTTTCCACTCCGTGGCTCCCATCACTGTACCAAATTTCACTGCATTTCTGATGGGACTAAGAAATGAAGAAGTCAGGGTTAAAGATGGCTGTTCATCCGAATGGACTACACCTTTCGACACTTGTCCGCTGATATGGAAAGATTTTGCAGCCAGAAATTATGTGACAATGTATATTGAAGATGGATCACAAACATTCAATTGGGGTGGCCAAGGTGGATTTCATCAGAGACCCACGGATTATTACTTACATTCCTTGTTCAATTCAGTCAAAGATCTTCGGACCAAAAACTCACCGGTATGATTTTTTTTAAATTTAAAAAAATTAAATCATCAGCTTAGATGTTATTCATATTTTTTATACATATATTTTTCAGGTTGGAAAAGATGAAGAAAAATTACAGTGTATGTCCAAAGAATCAATCCCACAATTCCTCATCCGCTACAATAAACGTTTCTTACAAAAATTCCACGAAGTCCCATTCTTCAGTTTCAGTTGGCTCTCAAATCCAATCCATGACAATCAGATGAGTCTTGGAATATTGGACGAGGAAGTCCTAGACTATTTCCAACTCATGGAATCCCTTCCAAATTTCTTGGACAATACTCTCATCGTGTTTTTGAGTGATCATGGTGATCGTTACAGTTTTTTTATGACGGATTCTGTTGAAGGGTACATTGAACGAGGATTGCCGCCATTGTTCATAAGATTTCCAAAGAGTTTACGGGATAAATTCCCAGATTTGGATGAAACATTGAAGACAAACACAAAGGCTTTGTTGACTCCGTTTGACTTGAATCAAACACTTAAGCAAATTTTATTTCTGAGCAAAAATGAGGACAGTAGTGAAAATGAAAATGACAGCAGTGATGAAATATTTGTCCCGGTCATGATGGACAGATCCTCCATTTTTGTTCCTGTCGATCTGAATCGAACATGCGAAAATGTAAATGTTCACGCTGAAATTTGCGTCTGTGGAACATCACTAGACGTAGATCCAATTCAAAATCCATATTATTTAAAAAGGATGATTAATTTCGTCGAAAAAAAATTAAATGAAATTGTGGAATCATCAAAGTACAAAAAAGTATGTCATGAATGGTCAGTTTCTGTGGATGATGTGATTTCATCCCGAACTTTACAAAAGACAGAAAAATACACAGATTACATGATTCAATTCAAAGCTACACCCGGAGATGCTAAATTTGAGGCAAAAATAAAAGTATTTCATAGTGAGTCTAATAAGTTTGAAAAGTGTGAACTCATAGGGAATTTTGAACGTGTGAATACTTATGGGACTCAAAGCTCTTGTGTTCAAGAGAAGACTGATGCGGATAAAATTATGAAATCATTTTGTAAATGTAAATAATCAGCGAAATAAAATAAACAAAGTATTTTTTTTAATTTTAGAGAATTGTTTTTACTGTGACATGTTTTTTTTCATACGAACTGGAACAGGTGCATATAGTTTTACATTTGAGTTGTTTACTTGAAGAAATACTTAGAATTGGAGCATGTTTTGTAAACATTGGCAGAATTTTTATAACACTTTGTACCTGGCATTGTTGTAAACATTGTTGAAATATTCTATGCATCATCACCTCTGTAAATTTTTCAGTCGAGGAGTTGACGCAGAACAGAATAATGATCACCAAATTAGTGGTCGTGTTCTTGTTGTGTTTAACCTCCGCGATTCTGTTTCAAGTCACCTTGTATTTTTGGGCGTTTTCTAATTATACTTCACAACCACAATATTTTATAGAACTACTAGATATTAGCGGACGTACGGATTCAACGATTAATAGGTCCAGTCTAATATTGAATACTACGAATTGTAAAATTCCAAGAACACCGATTATGCCAGAATATTACAAGTCAAATTGGAATTTGGATTACACTCCTAACTGTAGCTACGAAATCATGCTGTCGAATTTGACTGATGATCAGGTACCAATATTTAAAGGAACACTCAAAGTTCAAAGCAAGGTTGTTTTTTATAAGTACAATCATTCCATCCCATATCTATTTCAGATGATCTTTCTCAAACCGGAATTTAAAAATTCTAATTGCTGTCTTCATGAAATAAAGCGTAAGAGCGAGAGTGAAGACAAAGGATACAAGTGAGTGCAAGAAAAATCATTGACAATTTGAAGCCTTGTCTGCTGGAAAATAATTGGCAAGATTACTGAGGTAGCAAAATTAACTTATTAATTCTATTTAATTGTTCTAGTATCTCAACATGCCAAAGATTGACCACATCGGCCAATGTGAGTGGGATGGAATTCATGCTCACAAAATGTGGAAAATCCTTAAATTTCCATGCAAATTTTCCTGAGACCACTGTACAACGGAAACTTGATTATTGGAAGAAATACCCCGGAGAAAGACCTCCTTCTGTCATTCTGTTTGGATTTGACACAGTGTCCCGATCACACACCTTTCGGAGTCTGCCGAAAACCTTGGCTTTGATGAAGAAAATGGGATTTGTAGATTTTAAAGGTTGGTTGTGTAATTAATCAACACAATCTATGAATTTTAACCTGTACAAAAATAGACAAAAAACTTAAACTGTTACTTATATTTTTGTAAAGGTGTCCATTCCATTGAACCAGGCACGATGCCGAATTTCTTGGCCTTACTTGTGGGACAGACATCGCCCAAAGTAAGGTCTGAAAAAGGATGTTCACCAACCTGGAGTTCACCCTGGGATCCTTGCCCATTCATTTGGGAAGAATTTAATGCACAAAATTACATTACGATGTATGCTGAGGATGGGCCACAAAGTTTCAACTGGGGGGACCAAGGCGGTTTTACAAAGAAACCCACGGATTTTTATGTTCATCCTTTATTCTCAGCAATTAAAGTTCTTCGGACGGAGAACTCACCGGTGAGTTTTCATAATCAGGGGAAAAGTTCCCTAAACGGATCAATGCATATTTTTGTGGGTTCAATGGAATTCTAAAAATATTTTCAGTTCAACAAGGACGTATTCAAATTACAATGTACTTCAAAGGAAACGATTCCACAATTTATGATTCGCTATTCCAGCCGTTTTTTCCATAAATTCCATGACATGCCGATTTTTAGCTTAAGCTGGCTCTCTGATCCATTCCATGACCGACAACTCACACTTCCAACTTTAGACGACGAATTATTTGAATTCTTCCAACTCTTGAACACTTTTCCAAATGCCTTGGAAAGAACACTCGTAGTATTCCTGAGTGATCACGGGGATCGCTACAGTTTCTTTATGACCGAATCTGCGGAAGGTTATATTGAACGGAGTATGCCTCCCCTATTCATTAGATTTCCACAAAGTCTGAAGAATAAATTCCCTGAAATAGAATCAGCCGCGCTTGCGAATTCCGAAGCGATGGTCACTCTATTCGACCTCCACCATACTATGAAGCAGATTTTATTCATGAATAACAAAAATCAGACAACAACTTTTGAACCTGTCATGGCGGACCGGTCAACACTATTTGTGCCGATTAGATTGAATCGAACATGTGATGAAGTCCACATAGAAGCAGACAATTGTGTTTGTGGAACTACTTTAGAATTAAATCCAATTGAGAATCAGTTTTATATGAAAAAAATTCTAAATGTAGCGCTAGTTGAACTCAACCGATTAGTCAAAATTTCAAAGTATGCGGAAATATGTCATATATGGACTTCGTCTGTCGATAAAATCGTGTCTTCTAGAATGTTGGAGAAAACTGTGAATTTCACAAACTATTTGATTCAGTTCAAGGCGACCCCAGGTGAAGCTATTTTTCAAACAAAGGTTAAGGTGAGCAACGGTACTAGGAATACGGTTTCCTTTAATTTGGCAGGAAGTATTGAAAGAGTAAGCAAATATGGAAATCAAAGTCATTGTGTACAAAATTTGACAGACGAGGATAAAAAATTAAAAGGATTGTGCATGTGCAAAAAACTTGAATAAAAAGGTCAGATTGAATTTAAAAAAGTGTTTAAGTGCTTCTCCGGAATTGTTTACTTGAAGGGATACTCAGAATTACCTTGTGTTTGTTTTCGAAGCATGTACATATAAAAAAAAATAACAAATAATTTGTTATGATTTTGAACTAGCAAGAGACCACTTTTCAGTCGCGGAGGTGGCACCGATTACAGTACTGCACCATGACCCGCAAATTTGTGGTCGTGATTGCCTTGTCCTTTACCTCCACGATTATGTTGCACCTGACTCTGTATTTTTGGACGATTTCTAATTACACCTCGCAACGACAATACTTTATCGAACTAGATATTAATGGACGTACGGATTCAACGATTAACAGATCCAGTCTACTCCTGAATACTACAACTTGTAAAATTCCAAGAACACCGATTATGCCAGAATATTACAAATCAAATTGGAATTTGGATTACACTCCTAACTGCAGCTATGAGAAAATGCTGTCGAATTTGACTGATGATCAGGTACATTACACTAAAGTTAAAAAAACGAATTAAACAAAATTATTTTTGCGTGAATACAATAAACTGAGTCCTGAATGTAAGACAATCATTAAATACAAGACTCTTTAATAACCCAGACATATTTTCCCAGCGAATAATCTACCATTATATTTTAAATTTTTATTTTATGTCATATTTATTGCAGATGATTTTTCTCAATCAAGAATTTAAAAATTCTAATTGCTGCCTTCATGAAATATCGCGGAAGAGCAAACGAAGTGACAAAGGATTCAAGTGAGTTTTTCGAATTCATGCAGTTGAACATGCAGACTGCTCAACATAAATGCTGAACTTCAAAATGTACAGTTTAGTAACCGGAAATCAGAGTAATTCGAAACACTAAAACTTAAATTTTTCCAGAATGTCCAGTTGTCAACAATTGACTACATCGGCCAATGTGAGTGGGATGGAATTCCTTCTCACAAAATGTGGAAAATCCTTAAATTTCCATGCAAATTTTCCTGAGACCACTGTACAGCAAAAACTTGATTATTGGAAGAAATACCCCGGAGAGAGACCACCGTCTGTCCTTATGTTTGGAATCGACACTGTGTCCCGATCTCATAGTTTTAGGAGTTTGCCGAAGACCTTGGGTTTGATGAAGAAAATGGGATTTGTAGATTTTAAAGGTATTGCAGTTTAATTTATTTTTACCGCTGATCTTATGACCTTCCAACGTCAAAACTTGCGGCAGACAAAATGCACAATGAAATCACACGACGAACGACTATACAATTTGTATTTTTTTAAGGTCTACATTCTGTCGCACCACAAACACTTCCGAATTTATTGGCCTTACTCGTGGGACAACAATCGGATAAAGTGAGGTCTGACAAAGGATGTTCACCGACTTGGATTTCCCCCTTTGACCCTTGCCCATTCATTTGGCAAGAATTTAATTCACAAAATTACATTACAATGTATGCGGAAGACGGACAACAAACTTTTAATTGGGGGAACCAAGGAGGTTTTAAAAAGAAACCGACGGACTTTTATGCTCATCCCTTATTTTCAGCCATTAAAGATTTGAGGATGGAGAATTCACCAGTGAGTTTAAAAAAACGAGATTCCTATTACATCCGTGACTGGGCTAATCAAATTGTAAAACTATTTTCAGCTCGGAAAATACGGATTTGAATTACAATGTACTTCAAAGGAAACGATTCCACAATTTGTAGTTCGCTATTCCAGCCGTTTCTTCCAGAAGTTCCACGATATGCCGATTTTCAGCTTCACCTGGCTTACAGATCCATTCCATGACCGACAACTCACCCTTCCAACTTTAGACGACGAATTACTTGAATTCTTCCAACTCTTGAACACTTTTCCAGACGCCTTGGAAAGAACGCTCGTAGTATTCCTGAGTGATCACGGAGATCGGTTCAGTTTTTTTATGACTGAATCAGCGGAAGGTTACATCGAACGAAGTATGCCACCTCTATTTATAAGATTTCCACAAATTCTGAAGAATAAATTCCCTGGAATGGAATCAGCCGTGCATGCAAATTCTGAAGCATTGGTCACCCTATTCGACCTCCACCATACTATGAAGCAGATTTTATTCATGAATAATAAATATCAGACAACAACTTTTGAACCTGTCTTGGCGGACCGGTCAACATTATTTGTGCCGATTAGAATGAATCGAACATGTGATCAAGTACACATAGAAGCAGACAATTGTGTTTGTGGGACCACTTTAGAAATAAATCCAATTGAAAATCAGTTTTATATGAAAAAAATTCTGACGGTTGCGCTACGTGAACTCAATCGATTAGTCAACGCTTCAAATTATGCCGAATTTTGTCATACATGGAAAGCCTCCGTCAAGACAGTTTTATCTCTTCGTACATTCGAGAAAACTGAGAATTTTACTAACTATCTAATTCAGTTCAAGGCCACACCTGGTGAAGCTACTTTCCAATCAAAGGTTAAGGTCAGCAATAGTACGAGGAACTCTTTTTCTTATGATTTGATTGGAAGTGTTGAACGTGTAAGTCGATATGGAAAGCAAAGTCATTGTGTACAAAATTTGACAGTCGATGATAAGAAAATGAAAGGATTGTGCATGTGCAAAAAACAGATTTGAATAAAAATCCAAATTACGGAACAATTTATTGAATTTTTTAGCCATTTGTTTTTTTTCATGACAAATAATATCTTAGGAATTTATAGAAAATTTAAATATCCGGCCGGGGAATATTTTGGTTGTGTCATCAATTACGATTACAAATTGGGATACCTTCCGTTCGAATTACTCTATGCAGGTCGCGTAAACAGATTGGAATTTGGAATGCAGGATTATTAATTTAATGACTGTACTAAAACTATAGCGGTCACCTTTCATTCAAACCAATCGATATCTTGTCGATACCGAGAATTTAATCTGAAGGTTTGGGGTGAAGGTGATTCATTTCACAACTAGACACCGTACCGAAGTAATAATAGGTACAAATGGTGCAAAACTAATGGTAATTAAGTTCAGATAAAGTCCACAGGTGTACTGTTTCGCACACGTACGTTATCTACATAAGAGAGCGAAATGATAGGTGACGTATGATCAAACAATAATGGTAAAAGAATACTGTTCATAAAACCACTCTGTTTTTATCTAGCATGTTAGACCCAAATTATAATTATAGAGATTAGAGAAATATTTTTTATACAGGGTGCTTCGTCATGTTTCACACTCAAGGTCGAACATTTCCCACGGACTTTCTGGACGGAATGCATGCATGCGGTACGGTGGTATTGGAAATATCTGTAAACCACCCTGCATTGTTTTCCAGAATCTGGTTTCTCATATAATCTCTGGACGTACGTACGCATTTTACACTGTATAATCCAGTTGGTCAGAGCCAGTGGTTTAACTAACTCTAGCTAACATTACTTTTTTTAAAAAAAATATTTGGGACTAAAATGTCAAATTTTAAATCGAATAATTTTAAAGGATTTCTATTCCTTTGTTTTGTGACTCTGAGTTGTTTGAACGAATTGACGGAAGCAACATCACCGCTACAGGCTGTAAGACAACGAGGTCAGAGTTCTGACCCATCTCCGATATCGACAAATGATCCCCGGGCTGGAAATGAAAGGTTACCGAAGGACCTACTACCCATACACTACTCGTTAACTCTATGGCCTGTTATAGATGAAGATGAAATTCCTGCAGGAATTGACCTGTACTCTGCAGATGGATCTGTCGTAATTACAGTCAGATGTCTCGCAACCACTCGGAATATAACGTTTCATTCTTCAGCAGAAACCAGGATTAGATCAACAACGGTAATTACAAAAATTCTAAGTACACAGTTCACCTGAAATGACACAAAATTCTATACATACACCTTATGAAGGTTCGACTGAGAGGGAACCCAACGGCATTACCCATAGCTGGAAATACGACGGTTCCTGCTGAAGACTTTTACACTATCTTTATGACTAATGACCTCGTGGTTGGGAATGAATATACGGTTACGATCAGTTTTGTCGCTCCAGTAGCAACCACCCGTATAGATGGACTTTACCTCTCTAAATATCTTCCACCGGGAGAGCTAGTCCCAAGGTAATAAGACATGGTCCATGGTCTTACGGTTTGGCAAATTGGCGCATGCATTGGAATTTTGGACAGTCAATTAAAACAAGAGTGATTTAATTAATTTTAATATTGAATTTCAGAGTCATCGCTGTGACTCAATTCGCTGCGAAAGCTGCTCGTCAAGCTTTCCCTTGTTTTGATGAACCATGGATCAAAACTCCATTTGATATAACAGTCGGGAGATCTGAGAAGTATTTGGCTCTTTCTAATGCCGAATTGGTTGACACTACGGAGATGTACGCGAGTATATTATTTTTAAAATTTATTACAACCAGACATGTATGGATTTTGACTCTGACATTATTAAAAATCGTCCATTTTTGAATATCCAGTCCTATAGGAGGAAATGTGACGTGGATGTACGATAGATTCGCCAGGACTGTCAATATGTCAACTTACCTTGTTGCGATTGTAGTGTCAGAGTACAGTTTTGAAGAGGCGGAGATGAAACTTCCTGATAATCAAACCGTTAGGGTCTACGGCCCAGAATACATGATCAGTGATAGGAAGGGTGGAGTCTACGCGGCCAAAAACTCCGCTCAAGTCATGACGTTTTTCCATGAATATTTTCAAATGCCCTATAAAATGGGGAAAATGGACTCTGTCGTCATTCCTGACTTCTTTTTTGGAGCAATGGAGAATTGGGGACTCATCACTTACAGGTATATATGTGTATATGACTCGATTTCAAATAAAACTCTATAAAATAAGACACAAGGACGCCATATTTTACAGAGAAATATACCTGATGGTCTATGAGAATGAGACTACAGAGATGGAGCGCATGCGGACGAGTTCAATCATATCACATGAGTCATCACATCAATGGTTTGGAAATTTGATCACGTGTAAATGGTGAGTTAGATGTGATATCTTTTTAGGGTGCTCTATCTTGCTTAGATTGCATTACATATTTGCAGGTGGAACCACGTATGGTTAAACGAAGGGTTTGCCACTTACTTATCCTACATCGGAGCAGAATCAACGGATCCAGAATTTGAACCCTTGAAGGGTATGTTGACGGATGCTGTTCAGTATTCAATGACTTTTGATGTAGATCCAGCAACTTCTCATCCTATCCGGAGTGATGATTCTATTGGTGCACCGCTCTATGATAGGATCAATTATGAAAAGGCAGCTTCCTTAATTCGAATGATGGAAGGGTTTCTTACACCTGCAACCCTTAAGAGGGCTCTTCAAGTATTTCTTCAAAAACAGTAAGGGCAGCATTAGCGTGGTTGGCATAAATAATTGCCCAACGAGATTCCAAAAATTAGTCAACATTTTCATTGAGAGAATTCTAAAAGTTAAAATGTAAATTTTTCTGTTTTATTCTAGTGAATTTACGAGCGTGGAACAAGACGATCTCTTTTTAGTCTTGACAGCAGAAGCCCACACCGACCAAATGATTCCACCTGATTGGACAATGAAAGACATCATGGATACCTGGACGCGGCATGATTTTTTATATATTGGGGTTTTACTATTAGTGTTTAGAATTTTATTTTTATATATAGGATTAAATTACTATTATTTAGGCAGTCAGGATATCCACTCGTTCGGGTCTCAA
Source organism: Protaphorura tricampata (assembly GCA_034698835.1). Lineage (NCBI taxonomy): Eukaryota > Metazoa > Arthropoda > Collembola > Poduromorpha > Onychiuridae > Protaphorura > Protaphorura tricampata. The sequence goes on along the minus strand of JAQGCB010001255.1, from coordinate 46 downwards.
AGAGTTTTGCGGAAAATTCGATCATGATATCTCAAGTTCGCAATAT